>PVJD01006783.1:0-93280 GCA_004026545.1 Mormoops blainvillei | reverse complement strand
AGTGGAAATTTGCAGACATAAGCTTATCTATTTTCTCTGCAGAAATTGTTTCTGGTAAGACTGTGTCCCGCAAGGTGCCCTGGGGGGCTGCAGGCGGTTTCATGGATTTCCTTGGGTCACACCGGATGCCGCCGGGCACGGGAAGGTTTGGGAAACTCTCCCCGAATCCCCCCTGGAAAATCAACCACAGCACGATAAGCGGGGCTGCGCGGCGGTGCCGTCGGCCGGGGACAGGTCAGGTGTGGCCGGCCCCTCGTCTCCCAGGAGAGAAGAAGGACTCTTGCCCAGGAGCTACCAGAGCATCTGCCTCAGAGCCGACCACGGAGTCCACGGCTGCCCCCCGGGGAAGCGGCTCCCTCCGCGGCTGCCAGGCCACAGCCCCGGTTAGGTGTGTGACGTGGAGTGGGAAGGTGAGCCTAAGCAGGCAGTTCTGCTCACAGGTGATGTGACGAGCACAGTTTGACGGGAGGGTCACACAGTATCTTGCAGGGAGAACGGGAGCACAGTGAGGGGGACGTGGTGGATGGAGCTCAGTCGGTGGACATCACGAGGCTTCTACCTTTTCTATCGGTTTCCTTGGTAGGCTTCCGCTTAAGTGGGACTTCCCTTGAAGTTTGGATTAGTGATTAGACAAAAAAGGCCCACTGGATAGATTCGATGGTGTGAGCTGAGAAGAAACAAAGACAAAACGAGACAAAAAATAAAGAAATAAAAACAGGAACAAAAGAGCCAAGAGAACAAGAAGGGATGCTTGAATCTGAGGTCTTATAAGATACGGAAACGATCATGGATGTAACAGCCTGGGATGATGTGGCTCAGTGGACTGAGCACCACCCTGCCAACCAAAGGGTCGCTGGTTCGATTCCCTAGTCAGGGCACGTGCGTTGGTTGTGGGCTGGGTCCCTGGTTGGGGGCGTGTGAGAGGCAGCCAGTCAATGTATCTCTCACACATCGATGTTTCTCTCCCTCTCTCCCTCCCTTCCCATATCTCGAAAAATAAATAGTCTTTTTAAAAAATGATGGAAGTAATAATTGTGATAATGCAGGTTAATGAAAAAGACCACTAGACTTTATACACACACACCTATAAATGCTACGTAAATAAGATGTATGTCTGTAGACGGTGAAGTTGCGCAGGCTATGTGTGAGGAGGGAGAGACTAGGGAAATTTAATATAGTTACTGTTCAGGAATGACTATGGGTAGGATGGTAGCATGTAACCTAAGTAGATGAGTGAGCCTCATGTGGTCCAGGGTCAACACAAATTTATATTCCGGTGACAGGGCCCTCTCGACGCACCAAGGTTGCGGGTTTGATCCCCGGTCAGGGCACATATAAGAATCAACCAGTGAACGCATCAATAAGTAGATCAGCAAATCAATGTTCCTCTCATCCTCTCTCTCCCCCCTCTCTAAAATCAAAGAATGATATTTAAAAGAAAAAAGAAAAAGAAAAAGTAACAAATCCTAGTCCTCACAGATGCCCCCTGAAGAACTTCGCCAGGCCCGTCAGCAGCCCTCCCCAAGCCCCATCCTGCGTGTCCCAGCTCCCACTTACCCCGAGTCACCAAACCCTCTCGAGCCGGCCCCTGGCCTTTCTTCCACCACCGGCTCCTTCCCGGCCTGGTCTCCATCATGTCACTTCGCTCTCCCCCGCCCGTGGGGCTCCCCAGTCAGCTGGGTGCTTGGGAGCTGGTTTCAGAACAGATGAGGGAACTAGAGTCCAGGAGGCTCTGCTGGGCGGGGGGGTGGTTGGCGACAGGGGATGGGAGGAGCCCTGGGAACAGTCCCATCGTGATAATAAGAGGTTTGGGCTCCTGTCTCCCCTGAAGTAGCAGAACCCCTTTGTCCGTAAACAGGTTCCTCCTTTTCCACCACGGGTTGCCAGGTCACTGTACCCTCAGGGGCAGAGAGAGGCTCTCTCAGACTTGACCCACGAGAGGGTGCCCTGTGTGGAGCGGCCTGACCTGCTCCAGCGGCAACTTGGGGACTCAGAGATTGGGACACGGAACCTAAGAGTTCCGTGGATCGTCCTCTCAGTGGCTGTCTCCTCAGCGGCCCTCTTTCCCACAGAAGTTTCATAAAAGCTTTTTATTACACGATTATACGTCTGTGCTTTGCAGCAATGTCAGGTAACTCTCAATTAGCATGTTAATTAGGAAATTAGGTGTTATAATCACAATAGAGGGCGAAAATTTGTCACGAAGATTTAGTTCATAAACAAACAGCTTTGTTCTTTAAGGAGGAACAACACAAAAAAATCAACGTTGCTTGCCGGGCTGGCAGACGGAGAGGCTTAACTTACGTCGCGCGCTGAAAGGCGGTGCCCCGCCAGGCGGCAGTGGGAGCCCCCCACCCCTCCGCTGGCATCTAGTCGCTCTGGGGTGTCACAGCCCCCAGTCCCTCCTGGGCGAGGCAAACTCATCGACAGAGTCTTTAAAAAAAAACATTCACTGAATCTGAACACAGCCTCTCCCAACAACGCCAGCTGGCGCACTGATCCGGGGGGTCCCTAGGACGCTCACCTAGCGGCGGACGCCTGTGTCATACGGGGCCTGCCCGTCAGAAGATAATCCCATGTTTTTTTGGGGGTTTTTTTTGGTTCCTTCTCTTGTATGTTTCTCAATCTCCTAAATGCCAGTTAGGAGACAGAGATAGGGGCACAGCCCCTACTTCGAGCTCTCGGGGAAGACAGTAAGCCCCGACTGTCCTGGTCCGATGGACTGCGGTTTAAGCCACAGATTAATGTGTACTCTACTGGCCGCGAACACTTTCGTGCTTATATGTTAATAGGCGCTAAGGTTTACTTTCCTGATACGAAAGGCAAATTCAACGGAGTGCAACCCGTGTTACAAAAGCACTAAAGGCTACGGGATCCCGGAGGAGGAGGGGCAGCTGGGGCAGCAGGGCTGAGGCGACGGGTCCACAGAAGGTCACGGGGGTCAGGAGAAAGCGGGTGCCATGAGGGGGGCACTGAAAACAGCGGGACAACACGAACGAAGTGCTTGGGTGGCAGCGCGTGGGGACGGGCAGAGGGTGGCCCTGGCTGGCTGCGTGGAGACTAGGCTCGGGGCGAGGACGCGGAAAAGAGCCTACAAGGTCCAGAGCTTGGAGAAGTGCGCGCTTGATTCAAAGGGCGGGATGAGCGGGTTACCGTCAGATTTGGGGTTTTTAGAAGGTAAGTCTGGTTGCTGAGTGACATAACGGGGGGTGAGGCTGAGAATGTCCTTTTCCCGGTGAGAGACAGAGGCCCAAACCGAGGAAGAGCCAACGGGAGCAGAGACGTGACCAGGCTCCACGGTGACTGAGTACGGGAGAAGGAGGGAGTGCAGGGCTGGAGGCAGAGGCAAACGCCGAGGCGGAGCGGGAGGGCCCGAGGGCCTAGTGCGTCAGATGACGCCGTCGGTCCGGTCTCGGCGCTGCCTGGCGGCTGCCGCCCGCGTCTCATCTCCGTAGGGTTAGCTTCACCCGTAAGACGCACATGGGGACACCTCTGTGGGGAGGCCCTCTGCGAGCCCTGCTCAGCCCCCTCAGCCTCGGGGTGCTGGGGTCTTGGAGCTCCGTCAGGGCCCTGCAGGGCGGCACTGTGGAGTTCCACATGGACAAGGGTCGCCTTCCACTCTGGGGGATCAGCCTCGTGTGCAGTGTCGGGTGATGTCTCCCCTGCGGGGCCCGCCACTTCCCTCTGGTTCCCCAAAGCGAGTGGTAAAAACCCCAAGGTGGCTTGGCTCTCCTCAACCAGACTGCACTTGGGGACGTCACGTGACCGCAGATCCCTGAGGTCAGCCCGTCTTCGGCAGAGCCCCAGAAGCCCTGCGTTGGCGGCTGCCTCCGACGACGGTTGGGTCCCAGTCTTCGGGCCCTTGTAGCAGTAAGCAGTTCTCCATGATGGGGACGTCCTCCCAGGCCCCCTCACACCCCCGGGGGCACTGAGAGCCGGACACCACAGAAGGACCCCCTTACCCAGTTAACTCGAGCATCAGGTGTCTTTGCGGGCCCAGTCGGAATTTCCTCTCGGCTCCCCTGGCACATGGTCCTTTCCCTTTTTCCTGATGCCAGCTGGGCCCACTGGGTGCTAGTTTGCAGTCGGTGTTGAGACACTGAGCTCAGCCACCTCTGCACTTGGCTAATGAGGTTGAGACAGGGACGTCCGCCTCTCACGTTCGCCCATTTTCCAACGTGTCTGGACCTCGGAGACAATGCAAAGACCTTCTCCAGCCAACCAGGTCGACAAAGCGTTTTTGGACCGAAAGAAACCTGATTCAAGCAATTACTCTTCCACGTACTTCCCAGCTTGGCGAGCTAACTTGGCAGGTGGCAAGCCATTGTTTATAGTAGAATGGACCTTTGATTGAAGTACCTGGGTCAGAGATAAAAAGAAGCAGTTCATGCAACATGCCAGCTGGCATTACAAAGCCTTTGCATAAAACCATAATTTGCAACAAGTATAGATGTATCGTGAGTGCTTTCGGAACCATAAACCTCTTATTTGATTGCACGGTTTCAAATGCTTGATGCAGTGCGTTGTGATGTCTAATTTAGTTGTTCTCAGGCAGCAGCGTGAACGATGTTCCCCGTTTATGTTTACAACTCATCAAACGTCTGCCGTGCTCCTGGGAGGAGAAGTCATTCCAGAAGGGAACAGGAGGCCACGGGGGGAACGAAGTGAGAACATCAAAGAGCTGTGGGCACATTCCAAGGGGCCTCCCAGGCTGGAGGGCCCCAGGGTGCAGGCTTGGATCCCACTCAAGAGCGGCTGAGCCTGGCTCTGCCCCAGAACCCAGCAGTACAACCTCCTGCCCCCGATGGCCCCACGTGGCCATGGCCACCTGCCCAGCACGTGCTCCTGTCTCCCTTCTGCTGACAGAACCACCCTGCTTTGGGGAAACCCCTCTGCCAGGACACGCGGCCCTCAGGGACTGTCAGTCCTAGGTTCCCATGCTTGCCCAACACTGGGACGGGGGTGGCATGCAGACCAGGCTGGGTGGGTCGGCACATGTCCCCTCTGGAAACTGTGACCAGCTCAGGGACATGCACGTCACCGAAGTCAGACCGATCAGAGACCCTCTCCAGACTTGATCGAGCGAGTCAGAGAGATAGCTCCCTCTCGGTTCCTGCTGAGACCAGGGTTATCAGCACCCATTTTTCTCACCCTGCGGAAGGAGCCCCTGAGGCAGGAGAGAACGCGGTGAGTGCCCAAAGAGATGCAGGGCCAGGGAGAGACAGCCGGTCACGCATGCGTGGACTCTGAGTCCCAGGACCCAGGAATGACAGCCACCCTTGGGCGCCCCGATACGACAGCTAAGACCTTCCGCTCCCTCCTGTCCCTTCAGCGTCTGGTTTGAGTTGGGCTCCAGTCCCTTTGGAAAGGGTTCTGACTAATACAGTCATTTTTAAAATGCAGTTTAAATAAAGGGGTCAATGAAGCTTTTTCTCATTCTATCATGGGTCACGTCTAGGCTCTGCTCAGACGAGCTTTCCGATTCTAGTGCACGCGAAATGGTTATTCGCTGCACATTTTTGTGTGAAAGTGATAAAAATCACATCAAGGTAAGGCCAAGGGGCCATTTGTTGTTTCCCACGTGTGGACAGAGGTGGTGTTTCAACGTTGGCAGCCCAGCATCTGTGTCTGTCGCTGCCGAGCAGGCCCAGCTGCGTAGGGCGCTTTCCTCTGGGACAAGCACTGGAAGAGTCGTGGGTCGGGGGAAGGGTAGTTGCGGAGCAATGACGCCCTTCCTCAAGGCTGCTGCCCCACCCCGCCGCCTGGGCCCCCGCCGCCTGGGCCCCCGCCGCCTGTCATGGGTTTATTCTGAGTAACAGCTTTACAGAGAGGGCGCTTCCCACCCTGAATAACTCGCCGCGCTAACCATTGCAGTTCAGTGCACTTACAGCAGAGTGGACCTTTGCCACAAGGAATCTCGGAGTTTTTTCATCACCCCCAAAAGAAGCTCCGCCCCTCTCCCGGGGCCCCTCCCCTCCTCCCCGCCCCGCAGCCCCGGGCAGCCGCCAATCCACTTTCTGTCTCCGTGGACCAGCCTATCCCGAAGTTTCCCATAAATGCAGTCGTACAAGGTGCGATCTTTTGTGACTGGCTCCTTTCATTTCGCATTGCGTGTTCAAGGACCATCCACGCGGATATCAGCGCTTCGTTCCTTTGAAGGCAGAAAGCTATGCCACCGCGGGGACCGGCCGCGCTTTGCGCGTCCCCTCAGCTGCTGGCGGGCACTGTGGGTTGTTTCAGCTTCTTGGCAATTATAACTAATGCTGCTCTGAGTACTCGTGTGTGGTGTTTGGGTGGACATGTGTTTCTATTTCTCTTGGGCATATGCCTAAGAACGGAAGTGCTGGGCCGCGCAGTGACTGCGTTTTTAACCTTTTGAAGGAGTTAGTGCCACGCTGTTTCCACGGTGGGTGCGCCCCTTTGCGTCCCCACCGGCCGCGCACAGGGTTCCCGTTTCTCCACATCCTCGCCAGCACTTACGGTCTGGGTTTGGGTTTTTGTTTGTTTGTTTGTTTGTTTGTTTTTTGAGTCTAGTCATCCTGGCGGGCGTGGAGGGCTACCTCCCGGTGGTTTGGACTTGCCTCTCCCTGGTGGCCGCGGGGGCCGAGTGCCCTTTCACCTGCTTGGTGGCCATTTTCATGTCTTCTTCGGAGAAATGTCCATTCAGATTATTAGTCCCCTTTCCAAACAGGGTCTATCAGTTTGACAGCAGCGGTGAGAGCACTTAGGTGAATTTGTCCTGAGGTTTTGGAATGACTCTATCGCTTACTGAGAAAGACAGTCTGCCTGGCGCACGGAGCCGGGAAGACGAATGCAAAGGGGCATCGAGCAAAGAGCGGACAAACACTTCGTCCCCGTCCCGGGGCAGGTGCCTAGGCAGGTGGACACCTCTCTCCCACCTGCAGGGCTCAGCCTGCGTGTCACCCCCTCAGAGGAGTCCTTCTTGATGGCTCTCACAGAGACCCTGAGACTTACATTTTGTGCTGGGCCCCGTATTTTTGTTCCCTTCATAACACTTTTATGACTCGTCCCTGTGTGACTTCTCTGCTTCCTTTCCTCCCTCCTAACCCTGTCCCCCAGCGGTCCGAGGTTAGGGTCCCTGCCTGTCCCTGTCCCGCTGCTGCTGGGTTCTCCGCAGCCACTGGGCATCAGCTCCCGTGCCCCTAAGTCACCCTGTGCTGCTTGAATGGAAACTAGCTCAGGTTGTGAGGAAGAACAACTGTATTTGTTCCTCAAATATTGAGCAAGGCTTTATGAAACAGTCCCTACGAAGACTAACTTTCAAACAAACTCATTTCTGCCTTCACACCTGTAACATTTACTTAGCAAGGCCAAGTTCTGGAGCACGCTCCCAGCACTCAGTCTCGAACGTCACGGTATACACCGGACATTCTTCCTGCGCTCTTCATTCAGAGGGAGGTTGCGCCCCGTGCGGGCTCCTCCTGGGGTCCCTTATCTGTGCACCAACAGGGTTTCGGATTCTATTAACAAGGCAACGTTATCTGTGTGACAATTCTACCGCACTGAGCCCCGCTGTGATGGAGTTTGAAGACTCCAAAGAGCCCCATTTTTTGTCCACGTTCTGTCTTACGGGAAATGCTCTCGGTCCTCACTTCCCATAAGCACGAGTTCTGACTCCCACCCGCTACCGAAGCCCCACTCGCGGGCCATGGCCTCTGTTGGCCACGCTCGGTAGAATAAAGCCTGAACAATACCCAGAAATAGCACATGAAGCCCTGGACTGGGACATCAAGATTTTTTTTTAATTCTGAGCAATTTATAATGCCCGTTAATATGTTTACCATGTTGCCGAACTCGAGCCTTTCTCTGTCCTCTCCACAGCCCTCCGTCACCCTCAGCCCACAAACGAGCCCGTTGGTGGCCAGTTGTGCACGGGGGGGCGAGGAAGGCACGGGGGCTCGTGCTCAGGCATCCCACTGTGAGGTAAGGAGGAGGCGTAAGCGAGGTGGCGTTCAGGATGGTCTCGCTGGGCCGGACCCTGACCCTGCCGCTCCCGGTTAGGTCACGCTGGGCAAGTGGCTCCGTCTCTCTTTGCCTCCACTTCTCTATCCGTGGAGGGAAGGTAGAGCTGCTGCAGGGGTCCCTGGGGGACAGTCAGTTAGGGACATATAGCTGATAAATGGAAAAACTGGCCTGAAGCTCCAAGGAGCCACCTGGGCTGCTGGGGTGGTTTGGGAGCCACGTGCGCCCGGGTGAAAGAGGCGTGTGTGGGACCGGACAAGAGCGCCTCGGGAGGGCGGGTCGGGGAGAAGAGACCAGGGGCCACGGGCGCTGGCTTGAAAGGGGACACAGAGAAAGGGCAGCCAGTAAACACATGCCTGAGGCCACCAGAGGAGGAGGATTCCAGGGGTAGCTCCGTGCTGGGAATGGAGGGAGGAGGAAAAGGCTTAACGAAGGGATGGCCCAGAGTGCCAAGTGACGAAGAAGACTCGAATGTGCCGGAGGACTAAGGAGCCTACTGAGCGGAGCAGAGAGGCGCTCACCGGTGTCCGTCACGAGGGTTCAGAGCACAGAAAGGGCCAAACGGAGGTCGGCGGCCATGACCTGGTGCCTAATGACGTCACAGGCTCTGACTGGGAAGAAAGCGAGCGGTCGGGGTTCAGAATTCGGGGAGTGACGTCCAGCCTTGGCACCTCCTTCTCCTCTGGACTGACCGAGGAGGAGTAATTCACAGAAAGGGGAGGACAGCAGGGACTCGGCAGTCGCTTGGCAAACACTGGACTCCGATGGGTGGCCTTTTGGATCGGGCCAGATCAAGTTAGGGACCCGAGCATCTGCCCCGGCCCTTGGACTCAGGTCCTCATCTTTGTCCCATGGAAGCAAGAAGGTATGGGGGTGGGAACGGAGAGGGCATGGTTGCCTCCCCGAGGAGGTACAGGTGTCCCCCGAATTCCTAAGTTGGAGCCCTAGCCCCAGTGTGGTGGTGTTTGGGGGTGCAGCCTTTGGGAGGTGACTAGGGTCAGGTGGTGGCGGGTTTTGTGATGAGATTAGTGTCCTCCTGAGAAGCCAGTAGAGAGCATCCTCTCTCCCTCTCTCTGCCATGTGCGGGCACAGCAACAGCGGGTAGCTGTCTGCCGCCAGGACAGGGGCCCTCTCCAGGGGCTCAAACGCAGGCCCCTGGCCCCGCCCCGCTGGCCCCGCCCCCACAGCCTCGGGAACCATGGGAGACAAACTTCTGTGCTTCAAGCCCTGGGCCTCTGGTCCTTTGTTGTAGAAGCCCAGCTCACTAGTAAAATGCGACTGAACGCGCACCCCCCAGGAATAGTTCTTCCTCCCTCGGGTGGGCTTAGTATTCCCTGAGGGCCTGTATCTATGTATATATGTGTGTATGCGTGTGTGTATGTGGGTGTGTGTACGTACCCCGCCCCAGAAATGTGGGGTGAGGACCCCACAGTGCCCCTCTTCCTCCCGGGTTTGGCTGCGCTGAGGGTGGGGGTAGCAGGTGTGTAGCCCGAGGTGTGATTTGCATATCTGCCATACCCCCCACAAAGCCGATACTTTCTTACCTTTCACAAAGAGTTCATAATGACAGCACACTTGGAAGTCATTATACTCTCCACAGAACGCCGTGGAATACCGATACACTTAATCCTAGAGACGATCTCAGGCAGAAAGTACAGCTCTGCCGCATGTCACAATATAAAATTATAAGCACAAACACGCGTCCGTAGACAAACACGCTGTTGAATTAGGAGTGATTGGCTGTTTGCATTCCCTCGAGCTTGCCGCGGCGCCCTTTGATTTCTGATCAGCGAGCAGGCACCGGCAGCCCCGCGGCAGCAGGTGCAGAAAAGCAGGATAACGTCGGCCAAGAAAAGCTCCAAATTGAGGAAATTTTACCCATGAAGTTATTTTTTCTGGAGATTGCAGACACCCAGCAATTATTCCAGTTTAGTGATGGAACATACCCGTTGCACAGGGACTGAGACCCTCTAAACTAGTTCTCAAGTCTCCCACCACAGATCGTTCCACACCCAAGGGCCACGGCGTGCCTATTAATAGAGTCTGTTAAAGAGGGAGCTCCGACCCGCGCCAGCAGAGGGAGGGACGCAGCCCGGGCGACTGTCGGTCAGCGGCCTATATCCCCACGTCTTGTCGCCAGATGGAGACGGACCTTCACCTCCTTCGCCCTTTCTCATACGTAACTTCCCAAATTTCTTTGCCACTTAAAAGACAACAGTATCTGAGGAAGAGAGAGAGGTGGGGGTAGGCTCTCTCTGCCCGCCCTCTAATGTTGCGAGGTTCCCACGGCTGAGGTCTCCTTCCTGCTCAGTGGGTCGATTCACTTCGGCACCACCAGGAGATGAGCACGGGCTCCAAGACTCTATGTTACCAATTGCTGTGCCCTCAGTATCTGCAACGGGGCCCGACACAGAGTCAATGCTTTGTAAACACCTGTCCCCTTTTACACACCTCACCGCATGACACGGCGGCGCAGGCTTATCATAAATGCAATTCGACAGCGTGGCATCTCCTATTTTTACAACTAGGTAAACTCGCATGGTAGCAATTAGCAGCCCACAGCGTAGGAAGTGATTTTTTTATGTTTGAATCAATCCTTCACTGTTAATAGTGAAGATGAAGAACTTTATCAAAGACATTATAAAATTATTTGATGACAGAGCAGGCAGGCCTCCGAAAGTGTGCTACTTTGATGGAAGTGTGTTTTGCCCTCCTGTGCTGGAGCCATCTCTGTTAATTGATACACCAGACAGTCTCTGATTACTATTTGAGAAAAACAGATGGGCCCTGGGTTCGATAGCCAATTTTCTAAGTTAATTTAGCTAAAGAGAGGACTACTGTGTATGATTTTGAGAGTAGAATAGTCAATTTATCATTAAATCAATATGTAACTTATCATTACATATCAAATCAAACAAACAAAAAAGCACAGAAGAACAATGATAAGGCCGGGCCATCAGGCGGAGTGAGAGAACCGAGGCCGCTGGGGCTTTCGGAGCTGAATTTCAGAATCTGGACGGGCCGCGCACGCCAACGAACACTGGCCCCATGAAGGACACAGAACCGCCGCGGGCCGCTGGGGACGGGCGCCGTTTTGTGGGCCCCTGCTAGTGGGCGAAGGCTGGACGTCCTCCGTGCTCTCCTGCCTGCAGCCCCAGACTGGGGTAGACCCGGTTGGCAAGTACATCACCCATTTGCTCACCACAGATGACATTAAATGTCATCTCCAGCCCAGAACGAGGGAGAAAGGGCGAAGGTTAACCATGAAGACGGTGAGCCCGTGAATCTGAGTCTGGGCGCCCAGTGCATCCTGCCCTGGAGACATCTGTCACACACAGCGCTCCCGTCTAGACTCGGCAGCGTCCACAGTCCTCGCATTGAAGGTGATCAGATCCCTTGCGGTGGCTCCTGCTTAACACAAGCTAATTTATCCTCAGAAACAAGGCTCACTGAGCACCTTCATCAAACCAGGGGCGCCGCTTCCAGAGTGCACGGCGATCCTCGGGTGGCGGAGTTTTGCATTCGCGCCTTAGTGTGCGTCTGTTTGTTGGAACATTTCCTCTAGAAAGGGTAGAAAGAAACAGATGGGAAAAAGGAAAAATGCCAAACTTTTAATTATATAGAGATAGAGATAGAGATAGAATCCTCACCTGAGGATATTTTTTCATTGCTTTCAGACAGAGAGAGAGAGAGAGAGAGAGAGAGAGGAAGGGAGAGAGAGAAAAACATCAACGTGAGAGAGAAACGCCAGTGGGCTGCCTCCTGTACGCACCAGGACTGGGCATCGAACCCACTCCCTAAGTAAGTGTCCTGACTGGGACTTGAACCTGCAACCCCTTGGTCACAGGACGACACTCCCACGGAGCCATACCAGCCAGGGCAAAAATGCAGAACATTTAGAAGCTGGAGGAACTGTGGTATGTAGATTGTTAAGAACTTTTGGGTATAAGTAACAGAAGACAATCTGATTTTTTTAAAACATTGTTTTTTCAAAGAACCAGCTTTTGGTTTGGTTGATTTCCTCTATTTTATTTTTAATGTCATTGATTTCTCCTCTGGTTTTTATCATTTCTTTTCTTCTGCTTGTTTTAGAAAGAACAATCGCTCTTCTTTCTTTAGCTCCCCAGGGTGGAAGCTTAGGTTATTGATTAAATAGCTTTCTTCTTTCCTAATATACATACTTCCTGCTATAAATTTCCCTGTAAGCACTGATGTGCTGTATTCTACAATGTGGCAAGTTGTATTTTCATTTCCACTTAGTTCAAAACCTTTTAATGTTTCTTCTTGACACGTTTTCTTTGATGCACGTGTTATTTTGAAGTGTGGTGTTTAATTTTAAAGATACTTTGGGTTTTTCACTGAAGCTTCTGCTACGGGTGTCCGGTTTAATTCCGCGGTCTCCTGAGAGCATCCGTGGCGTGATTAGTGTGAACTGGTCCAGGTGCGCGCTGCGGGTTGGCACGCGGGCGGTCGTGGGGAAAGTTCCGTGGGAGTTCGGAGGAATGTGCATTCTGCCGACGATGAATGGCGCGTGCTGCCAAGGTCGACAAGGTCAAGCTGATTGACACTGCTGCTCTGGCCACCTCTGTCCTTACTGATTCCCCCCGACCCCCGCCCCGATCTTCCAGTCACTCTGTCCTGAGACATGGAGACACAGTCGTTCGCCTACGTGACAAACTCCCAGGAGAGGCAGAGGCAGGGCCGGCCTCCGGGGCCACCAGCACCAAGCCCTGAAACACTGCCAGGGCGGCTCCTCTGCATCTCCTCTCCCTCCTCGTTTCCCTCCATCCCCGTGTCACTCTGTACCGTTGCTGCGGTCGCTGGACAGCATCCCCCAAGGCAGCAGGCAGCTCTGGACACCCACAGGCAGAGCGCCTTCCTCTTCCACTTCAAATTAAAACGGGAGCAGAAAGGTTGTGCCCGAATCAGCTTGCTTCGCACACCCTGGCCCAGGGCCATCACAGTGGCTGTGGAGAGGAGGGACGGGGATTGGCTCGGGCTGAGCCACGTGCTCCCTCTCGGGGCCACAGAGACGGGACCATTCCCGGAAAGGACAGCGAAGCTTCTTCCTGGGCGCAGAGACAGCCACTACAGGGAGCGGCGTGTAGGATGGAGGAGGAAGACAAATGCTTCATGAACAGGAAGCGGAAGCAGGAGCTCACCGAAGACAAAAAATGTGCCCCCTTCACCATTTCATCTGCTTCAAAACCCTTTTTCATCTTTTCGGGTGTTTGTAGGAAGGGGTGACATCAAGGCTGGCCTCTCACAGCCCTCGGTGAGGTGGATAACGGGGTCCACTAATCTGACGACACATTTAGACTGAGTTACTGTGACAGGAACTTCTATTACCTATTGCACCTCATTGCAAAATGTCAGAATAAATCTCACGGGGTAAGGGGGTGAAGATCAAAGCTGCTTTCTTTTCTTTGCCTTTTTTGTAGTCCCTGAATTCTGAGATTTGACACACTTTAATGCACAGGTTAGAAACCCAGCCCAGAGGGTGGGCTTTCACTGTCAGCTCCTGCGCCCCCACATCCCACAAAACAAAAGTACAAGTGCCCTAAAATGGCAATTCCTGGCAGCTTACGCTGAACGAGATTGCCATTTTTTTTAGAAAATTAATTCACGTTCACTCATTCAAGGTTGACCTGAAATGGCCTGAATCTCCATGAAAATTTTCCAAAAAGAAACAAAGGTCTAATAAAACTTTCTGTAAAAATAATTCGAAGGAGTGCAAGACTCCTTTTGTTAAACCTAACTTGACACCATTTAGGCAAAAAAGGAAGTTTATAGCCTCGCGTTAAAAACACATAACCCACGGGTGTCACAAGGGCTTGAGCTGGGGGCCGACAGGTTGCGCAGAACCTGCCCCTGCCCCACCTCTGGGCCCCGCGGCTAGTCAGGGCCTCCTTCTCAGCCCGTTCCCCGCCGAGCTCATATGCGGTGGAAGGAGAACGTGCCGCTCACACAGTCACATCAGATCCGAAGGGGGCAGCCCACTGGTTGGAGCGGGTCGCCCGCTGGAGCCTCAGTCCCTCACTGTGCAGGCGACCGTGGCTCGAACGGCCCGGCAGGGTTCAGCGGGGTGCAGTCGGGGTCTGCGGACTGGGGCTCTAAAGGACAGGAAGAGATGGTCCCCGGGAAGACGCCGGGGCTCCGTCGTCAGCGCAGTAGCAATAACGGGACAAGGACAAGAACAGCAGAGGTTGACAGAGCACTCAGTGTGTGCCTCGCACTCTTGCGGGCATTTTAAATGCTTTCGCTAATTTCACCCTCATGACAAGCTCGAGGGAGGGCAGAGGTGGGAGGTGGGAGGGGCACGGACCCAGCTGCCTCCCGCTCTCAAGCCCCGGCTTGTGTTCCGCCTGCCAGCTCCCCACCAGGGGCAGCAAGCCCCACACGAAGCCTGGAGTCAAGGCATGGCGTACGTCCCGCAAGAGGCCGTGGGTCCAGCGGGCGTCCAGAACCGGGCCTTTGGACACAATCCGCCCGGCCTGCGCCGATGAGACCAAGGGCAGCCCTAAAGACCTTTCAGGTTGGCCAAGGCTGCAGGCGGCCAGCAAGCACCTGCCCCGTCCCACTGCAGGCCAGGCGTAGCTCTGACTGCTTTCCACACAGGACCCCATTCTCACGACGCCCCGAGGAGGCAGGTGCGACTGGCGCCCACTGTACTTGTGAGGAGACTGGGATACCAGGAGTCAGACCCGGGCCGTCGGGGCCGTCGGGGCCCTCAGCCCGTGCCCCATGCAGGGATGCAGAAAGAACTGGCACGATACCAGTCAAGCAGAAGGTGTTAAGGGCTCAGGGGGCAAGCCAACCCCACATGCGAGCTTCATGTAAGGGGGACACGGGCGCCTGCTGAGGCCGAGGGGCTCGTGTGGACAGACAGGGGGATGACAGAGCAGATGCAGGAAGGGCTGAGCCACAGAAGAGCAGAGGTGAGGACCCAGGGGAGCAGGGGTCTCTGGCATCATGCCGGTCCTGACAGGTCCCAGGTCCCCGCTCTCTCCCGCAGAAACCCCAGCCCGGTCGAGTTTGCTGCAGGTGGCGGCATCCCCGTGCCTCCGTTCTCTGCTCTGAGTCGAGCATCGGGACCTTAGGAAGCTGGCTCACACACACTGACCCAGGCCGAGCGGCCAGCACATTTTTCTCAAGGGGACAGACAGGAGTTGAGGTCTGTAGGCTCCGTGGGCTGATGCCGTGACTCAAGCCCCCGTGTTCCCACAAAACTTGAACGTGGATGCTAAAATCTGACTTTAGAACCATATTCGCACGTCACGAAATCTTAATTTTTTTAAATCCATTTTAAAACGCGAAACACCTCCTCAGTTCACCGGCCACGTGCAAACAAGCAGGGCTGCGTCTGGTCTGCAGACTGACTATCACCGACCCGGAACTAGACCTTTGTCACGGGACCTGGTTAAGGACGCTGCCCTTGCTGATGTAGGAGGGACGGGGACAACCTTAGAAATGAGGCTCCAGCACTTGCGGGGGGGGGGGGCTTCCAACTCGGCATGTCCCCCCCATCCCCGAATATTTTTCCTCTGCCAGCTCACAGGCATTTGCTGCTCCTTTCGGCCCGCGATCTCTTTTATTCCACACTACAAAGAAGATTAAAACACCCATCTGAAATTCTGCAGGCGTGAGGCCCTTTTCTGAGAGCACGCGCTGACCTGAGGGGTTGGGGCGGGAAGAGCCCAGGCTTGAAGACTCTCTAACACAGACGGAAGGACTTGGCTCTGTGCTCACCTCGTGCGGGGCCGGGGCCGGGGCCCATCCACGGGAGCTGCCTCGCGGGGGTTCTAGGGAAGCGAACGCAGCTGGCGGGTGCGGCCCAGTCCTGGCAGCTCCTCCGCACTGGGGTCTCGTCCTCAGTGCGCGGCAGCAGCTGCCATCCCTGCCTCCCAAATTGGAGCCAATAAACTGAAAGACAGGAAATGAATGGAGGAAGAAACGCTCGAGAAGGCCCCGAACGGAATCGGCTCCGGGGCCATTAAAAACCGACTACATTTTTATCATCCTCTGCATCCCCCTGGAGGTGGACGTGGTGGGGGAGGGCGGGGGGTAGCTAATTCGCTTTGGCTGCATTTTTAATGCGTGGGATTTAGTTTTTGAAAAGTCATTTGCAGAAGAAAAGCAGAAGAGGGTGAAGAAGCTGCTGTTTTGATTAACGATGGTGGGTTCGTTGCAGGCCCAGTCAAACCAAGATGAGTATCAGTCAGGTCCACCCGAAGAGCCAAGCCCCTTTCCACAGATGTCACACGGCACAACAGGAGACGACGGGAGCAGCCAGCGCTCGTCCAGAGTCCACTTCCCTCTGACCTCCGGTCTCCTGAGAGGTCCCTCACAGTCCGCTCTCCCTGTCCCCTGAAAGGACGGACTTTGTGCAAAGCTTTGCTTTCTTCTTCTCTTTGCTCGGATAATCCCCTAAATAAAATACTCTCTAAACTATCTGTCGAAAGCACATCGTGAAACTTGGAAAAACAGAATACGAGGGTAACCGGTGTTAGTGCCTCTTCCTCCCATCCGGCAGGCTCCCTGTTTTCTGTGGCGTCTATGACAGGAGGTGCGGTTTAGTGAGAGCGGGGAGAGACAATCAGACAAGTGCATCCCAGAAGCCTTCTCTGTTGGGGACCCGCAGCTACACAGACTAATTGTACTTTTTTGCAAACTCGATTCTATAAAGTTGCTGGTTTTCCCTGAAGCTGTCATTGGGTCTCGGTGGGTGGGCAGGAAGTAGGGACACACATCCCTGCGTGTCCCACTGAGTCTCCCCGTTGATCCGGCTCTGAGCCCAGACAGGAAGCCATACGCTCCCTGCTCTACTGCCAGCGCGGACCTTCATTAGTTTTAATTATTTTCTGAGATCTAGAGGGAGCCGTCAGAAAAAATTAATCATGAGTGGGGGGCGAGGCGGCCTTCTGCGGTCGTAAAAACCCATGAAGCATTTTGGATTATGGGCTTTTTATGATTTATACTCAAATTTGAACCAAAGGGGGCAGATAGCACATTGGTGCTTCTTTAAAAAGCGTGGGGATTTATGGTAAATCGTAAGTTTTGTTGCAAGATAAATTGCTTTTCTATAGCATTTTAAATGTCAAGTTTGGGGGTATGTGGCGGGGAGCCCTTCTCTAACTTTGATTTTGCTAGAAAAATAAGCGTAAAAGACAACATCTTGTTTTTAGGAGATAGTTTCAAGATTAGGCCAATTGGGAGCATTTAGATTTTTCTAAGCATTCCTACCAAGCTCAGGGAATTCTTTTATTTTATTTTGGTTTTCTGGAGTAGTGCATTCCATTCCAGAACGCTCTCTCCCACCTCGGTTTTGTAAAATAAGCCCACTCTTCCTCCCACGACAGCCCTGCAGGTGACAAAGAGCTGCTCTGTCCCCTTACAGTGTCTGATGGCCTGAAGACCGCGGCTCTGGAATCCACCAGCCAGATGCAACTCGGGTCCGCCCCTTGCTAGATGTGCCATTGGGCGAGGACTTCGCCCCGTAAGTCTGGGCTTCCTCCCCGAGGATGCCCGTGCCATCCCGTGAGGATGTTCGCCTGAAGCACTGGACAGAGACTTTGCCAGGGCGCAGCAAACGCCAGTGACCGCTATGCATGTTTTAACTGGGTTTCCGATGAAATGCATTCCAATACGTCCTCATGCGACATGGTTTTGAGTCCCCTCACTCTCAGGGTGACCAACGTGTCCTGGTTTTAAGGGTGACCTCCACATCCTGGGACCGTTGGCCACTGCACCTACTCACTGCCCTGGTGACTCACTCCAGGGTTCTTCTGTCCCAGCCAGAGCACGCGGGGAAGACCCACCACCGGGAGCGGCTGAGGAAAACTGCCTGTGGTACCAAGAAATGAATCTGGGGACATTTCCTGTTGGACCTCTGATCACACCTTGCTTTCTGATCGCTCTCCGGGGGTGCTGACGCCGTGCCCTTGGTGTTTGGTTTCGGGCTCACTTGGGAGTAGCTTCAGGCTGGGATTATACATCTTCTTATTTGACGCCTCAGTTTGGCCCACCTACCTGTGGGACAGACTGTCCCCATGTCACAGGTGGGATTAACCTGATGCTTCCTGCGCTTCCCGGCACTGAGAGGGTCCTTCCGGACACGGCCTCCACCCTGTCCCCTGACAGTGGAATGTCACCCCAAACCAGGGCACGGGTGTGCGCTTGGGAACCCATGCGGATCAATTCCTTGCCCTCAGAGCCGGACTTGCTCCCATGCGGGGACCCTCCCCGCTCTGTGGGGGCTGCCCTCGCACACGGCCGCTTCTGTCTGTCCACAGTCACATCATGGAAGAACTTCAGTGTCCCGCTTCTCCGACATTTATTGACCTTCTCTTCTGGAAACCCTTTCAGAAGGGAAATGAGCTTGGTCGGCCTCCTGGGGGTTCGTGTGATTACTCCTGCCATCTGCCCCCTTCCAGAGTCACCTCCATGCTCCGTGCAGTGTGTGGGGTTCCCAGAAAGGCAGGAAAAAAAAAAGATGGAGTTTTCTGTCATTGCAAAGGAGCAGGAAACTTGCCTGTTTGGAGGTGACCACTCCAAGCAGGAGGTCATTAGCATGCTGTGGCCTTCCCTGGGTGTGCCCGCAGTCCCCATGGAAACCCGAGGCTGGCACCCCCTCCCTGTGGGTTGGATCTCCCAGGAGTGTTATCTTGTTCTCAAACACCTTTGTCACCTCCTGGTCATCCAGCTGCCCTTGAGACTGTAGCTGGGAGCCCACCTCCTCACCGGGGGCCAGCAGTCACTAGAAAGCAGCCCCAGGCTGTCCCCACGTGTCCCCCACCAGCTGGACATGAGTCTGAGGGATTTCTCGGGCGTGCCTCCCTCCACAGAGCCTGGCTTCGTCTCCTCTGATGCTGTATTTTAGAAGCTGTGCCTGCGATGATAATTAACACGCTGGTCACTGGAGCACAGAACTCACCCTTCTCCTTCTCGTTAAAATTCAGAGCTCGCTTTCTTAATCTTCGGGCTTCTGAAAAGTTTCCACATGGTTTATTCTCTTTTGAGACTGTGGTGCTTCGGCCTCTTTCTGAGATGGAGCTTCTCGTGTGGAACAGGACAGGGGCTCCTGGCCAGGGGGTCACGCGTGAGAAGTGACGAGTGGGCTTTAGGGAGGAGGGCGTGGCCTCTGGTATCTTGATCTTTTCTGAATGTCTGTAGGGTGTGACGCTCTTTCACGTAGTCCACATACGTTTTACCTGTTGTTAGGGTATAGCCGATAGAGGGGTGAGCATGGGGTCTCACCAACTGACAATCTTTAATTGTGGAAGAGTATTTTTTAAGGATAGAAATTAAGCAGCTATAGCCCTCGAGGTAAAAATAAAGAGATGGCCCCATTACGGCTGCAGCTGCCTGGCGTTCCAGGTCACCTGGACTTCAGCTCGGGGAGTAGCAGACGCAGCAGTGTTGAAGGGGGTGCCGGTCCAGCTCCTCAGGGCGGTCTGTGGGTCCCCGTCCCTGCCCTCCACCCGCCTCCAGCGTGTGCTATGTTACTGACAAAAATTGTCACAGGCCTGGCACTTGCTGTTCACAAAGTCAGAGTGCAGTCCTAATGGTTGTCTTTTTAAAAATAAATTTTATCTAACCCGCAGAGCGGCCTGGCCTGGACTCTCACGCACACCTTTTGAGGATGGTCCTCAACAACTCCGTTTCTCTGTGGAGAAAATTAAGGCTCGAGGAGCCCAGGCGACTTGACCGAGGAGCGGAGTGCCCCGTGCAGAGCCCAGACTGCACATGTCACCTGCCCCCGCCTCTCTCCAGCTCGGGCAACCACGTCTTTGCTGCTCTGCTGACACTTTGTGGTGCGTGAGAGGCAAGGGCCACGCACCCCGAGGCCCAGACCGCGTGTCCGCCTCCAGCCCCTCAGCGGAGCCTCTAGGCTCAGCTGCGGGATGAAAAGAGGTCCTGAGGAGGTGGGGGTCTTGAGAAAGACGGGGAACTGACTCTCCCTCCACACCCTCAGGCCCCACTGCTGACTCCAGGAGCTGGGCTGGGCCACACGCAGGACACAGTGGCTGCAGCGGCTATAGTTTTGTGCACGTGTGTGCAAAGAGACAAAATATTGGTGGTCTGTCCAACTTCCCTTCTTTTAGGGACAGTCCCAATCTCAGTATATGTGGCTCCTGGTGGCGTTCTCCTTTACATCTAGCTCATTGGCTGGGCATGGGCCCCAAGCCCGGCCAATCGGATCAGTCTTTTCCTCTCGCAAGCGATTGGTCAGGGGATACGCAGCTGCATCGTGCTGGGCTGATGAGAGTCACGTTGGCGACTTTGGGTGCTCACCCGGGTGAACCCACGATGCCTCGGCCTCTGCCGGTCACCTCTGCCAACACGGAGAGAGCCTGCCTGGGAAGAATGCTGACGCGAACATGGCGAGATGGAGCCTGACCGCCGTCGGGTTAGCCGCTGGGTCCAGGGGTGTCAAACCTGACGCCTGATTCCTCACTGAGGGGAGCGCATTGCTTTCCACTTGTCCTTCAGCGGATTGGAGAGCACTTCTGTCACTGTCAGCTGCCAGGGAGTGGCGGGGGCAGTGTGCTCTGGGCGTCCTGAGGAGACCCCCGCAGCGCTGTGTCACTTTTCTGTCAGCACCTAGTGCAAAGGCAGCTGGAACCACCCACGACACCGCCCTGGAGCTCCTGCGAATCTGCAGCCCACACGGCACGGCACAGACAGCGCAGAGGGTGTTATTAATAACAGCACCTCCGTCTCCACAGAGCGTTTTTCTAACGAGGTCACAGAATCTAGTACGGTCTCCTTTCTCTTCACTATGTTCCAGCGACGGAGGGAGGGGGGCAGGCAGGCCCCGCCGCGTCGCTCAGCATCTGAAGTGTTAAAACAGGGGCGGGGAGGGGACAGAGGAGTTTCAGGTTGACACTCAATGAGACTGAGAGGCAATGTGAAACAGTTTGCATCTTGATGGCAGGGTTTTGCAGAGCAAAATGTTGGTGTTAGATCCTACTGCCTGCAAGTGAGGTCAAGAAAAGGCATCCTAGAATCTTCCACCGTCACTCAGAAGTATGAAAAGTCCCTCCCAGGCCGCCGACAGGTCTTCCGTCTAAAAGAGGCGCAGGGCAAGCTGGAACCTCTTGAGAGACCCACTCACTCTCTTTTACTCCCAGCCCCTCCGGGGAAAGAATACTGTCATTTTACTGTGAACCGTGGGGCACAAGGCAGTCTAATGTCCCCCAAGGTTAAGACAGGAATCACAGGTGTCTTCGTGGTTTCTCAAAGCAAACCTGACTGAGACAGATGAGCTGTGACCCGCACGTGTGAAAAAAACACCTCGAGTCTCGCCTCCTTCAAGGGTTGTGACTCAACGAATTCTGCGCTCCGCCCCCCGATTCAAGCCCGTGGGGCCCACGTAGCTCACACGTGCGTGAACAGACAGCCCCGACCGGGCACTTCTGTCCTCACTTACACGTGCAGTGGAAGCGGGCCCTTTCTGAACACTTGCGTGTGCAGAGGTAAGAAATATATTCTCCTCTTGGAAAATACAAAACAGACACGGTCTCGCTTCGAGTTATAAAGCAAGTCGTTGGAAATCTACGGCGACACCAAGACGACATTCCACGGAGATACTTAACTCTGCAAACTGAGGCACCAGATGGAATAAAAGTTGCGGAGCGAGTGAGCTACATGGAGTTGATGCAAAAAGCCTGCTGGAAGCCTTGAGCTCTGCTACGAGAGGTTCTAGAAGGGAAGGGTCGTGCATGGGCTTGGGGGCGTTTTAAGAGCTGCGTGTTTTTGTGAGTTTGTAAATAAAGCCCAGAAAACGCTCCCCGTGGTGCGGCTGAACGGGGCTCCAACTCACATCTAGGAGGCCATCAAGGCCTCCTAGAGCCCCGGGGCTGCGGCCAGGGTGCATCTCTCTCTCTTAAGGGGGGGTGTGTGCCAACAACAATAAGGGCAGTTGTTAACCCTTTTTCCCTTTTTTTTTTTTTTTTTTTGGTGGAATATGCTCAAATGTTACATGGGGCACACTTACACTAAAAAAATATTTCATGGTTCACTAAAATTAAAATTTAACAGGGACTCCTTTATTTTCATTGACTAAATCTGGAAATTATTCAGAAAGAGCTTAGTTGACGCTTCCTTTTATTTTATTTATTTATTCTTTTTGAAGAGGAATTAGCAAGTGTTATAGGTACTCCCAGGTTCAACCTGGGCACTTCACACACTTTGACTCATTTGAACCTTAACGACAACCTATGAGGTTTCACTACTTTGTCTTCTTTTCCCAGAGGGAGAAACTGAGGCACAGAGATTGAGCGACTTGTCCCGGGGATTCAACAGCTGTTTGGATTCAACAGCTGGCTCAGCCCTGGAAGCCTCTGATCTTGAAGCGAGCCCAGCCGCCCCTCCCCGGAGTCTAGATGCCAACTGGCTGCAGATGACGGGTCCCTCATCGTCCTGCGCCCTCCTCCCCCGCCTCCTAACTCCCACTGTCCCCCCCCGTACCAGGTTCTTCGTAGGCACGTTATGGCTGTGCCCCCTGATGACAAGACGGCATCACAGTGCACCATGCCGCCGTCTGCCCAGGCTCTGGCCTCGGCCGGGGCACATCCTGGCAACGTGCGGTGTGGTGGGGGCCCACAGGGCGGAGTGTGGGATATGCCGCCCACATGCCTACTTATTGCCCTAGACTCAGACCCTCGCTAGGCTAAAATCCTTCTACACGGTTTGATAGCTGCCAAGTTCTGCTCCCAAGATCGGCAGGGAGCTCCTGACGTATTTTCAAACAGGAGCAAATACCACACAAATCCAAAGACACAGCCAAAGAGCAAGCGTGCGTCACTCGGGGCGCTTGGCGTTGAACTGACGCTCTAATATGTACAATGTAAACGAAGGCGAATCATAAACAGGCACTGTTAGCATATTCAAAAGTGATCGGGACCCTGGACTGACGTGTTTCGGCTTTTTGTGCTTCACTCTCCGTTCGTGAGGTGTTGGAGTATTTCTCTTCCGGTGGGACATTTAGCCCAATGCAAGGACATAACGGCTCTCGCCCCGTCCCCACTTCGAGCGGAGGACTGAAACTGCTCGGACAGGAGCCGTATCGGGTGCTTCTCTGTTGCCACGAGACATCACGCGACATGAGGAACGACGGGGAGTGAGGTCAATCAGCCTTGGTAGAGGGGCTGAGAGACCCACACCTCCGCTGACGGGGCTGCTTTGGAAAATTAATAACAACAGAGGTAATTACTAGCCCGAGAGAGCCGGACACTTGATCACTGTCTAACACGCCGGAGCGCGGGGCTTGCCGAAATCCGTCACCGGAAGGCGCAGTCCCGTCCACAGCCGCCACCCACCCTCTGGCTCGGGGGGCTCCCAGTTCACATCCTTCAGGCCACTGGTTTGCAACTGGAGGTGACTCTGTCCCCGAGGAGACAATGGCAACGGCGGGAGACAGTTTCTATTGCCCTCACTTGGGGCACGGCTGCTGCTGGCATCTAGGGACGCGGCCGCACATTCTACAATGCCTAGGAGAGCCCCTGGCCCCGATGCGCCCCCACCCCCCGCCACCGTGTGCACGGGGCCCAGGTTGATAGACCCAGGCCCGAGGTCCCGTGTCAGTCATCACGGGCCCTGAGGTGGAGCTCACAGGCAGGCTGTGAGAGCACTCGGAGAGGAGTGGCATGGGGCGGTCCAAGACGGTTGGTTCCCACCTGTGCCCGGGGCTGAGTTCTCTGCTGTGCCCAGAGGGCCGGTCAAGCCTCGTCACTGTCCCTCCAGTTCCCTGCACTCCCCAGGGCAGAGGCACAGGCACAGCACCGGGCCGTGAGACGCCACGGGGACAGCTGAATGCGACAGGGAGAGGCCCGCTCGGACATGGCTGGCCAAGAGGAGGCTCCGTGGCGCGGTCTCCCGTGGCTCTGTCCTATTTCTGTTTCAAACTCTGCAGAAGGTAAATTTCATCTTCGACTCTATCGACCATAACGTACTATTTAAAATCAAAGATTAAAAAAAAAAACAAACCCGTAACAAAACATCCTGAAATTTGGAGGGCATCAAACAAAAGATAGAGTAGAATGACAGAAAGACAAGAGGAAAAACGAAAGAGAAACTCCAGACATCGCACTGAAGTGTAGACATCATTTCAGCGCATGAATTTCATTATTTTCTGCTTAAAGAGTTTTCAAATAAACGAAGCGCATTCTGGCGCTGCCTTAATGTTGTAATTTCACAAACTGTCGAGAATAAAGAACTCCACTAGGGAAATGAAGACGTGTGCTTGCGTTTTCCTAACTGCCGCCACCTCGCTGGGCTTTGAGCTCATTGTTTCACCGTGTGACAAGTGGCTCTGAGCACTGCCGGGTGGTCTCAGGGGAGACGGACTGCCACACAGCCCGCCTGCCTCGTTACTGTGTTCCTGAGCCCAAGTGGAGAGGGAAACAAACACGGTTGGGGGGGGGCGGGGCGCAGGGGGTGCAGCGTGGCCAGAGCGGGCTCGCCCTTGTTGGAAGGTCAGAGGGTAAAGAGGCCCGGCCCTGCCCGGTGCTCACATTGGCCCCGGTGCATGACCTGGCACAGGCCGGGTTCCCAACAGAGCTTGGCAGGGGGACAGATGCGCAGAATCTCCGTCCTACCCAAGCTGGCCGGCTCCCCTGCGCTGTGTTCCACCTGCCTGAGAAGCCTAGGGACAGGATGGTTAGAGAGGGGGCCAGCGTGACACTTGGAGACTGGGTCCCTCTTCCTCCAGCCACACAGGTCACTGCCCGCCACACACCCATGTCCCCTCCTGGGCCCACTTCTGACGGCAACAGAGGGCTGACGCTCGGCGGAGTTGGCTCCCTGGGTTCCCGAGAGGTTAGCAACGCACAGTGCCCTTCTCAGAGGTTCTATCTGTTTCAGTCTCTCAAATAATGGTTTCTATTCTTAATGTGTTGTGTCTCGGAAGTGTTTGCCACTGAGAAGAAAGAGGAGAAGAGAAAATGAAGACAAAGGGATGAGTTGCTGCGGGAGGGGTTTAGAGGCAAAGGCAGGGAGATGCCTCCCAGAGTCCCAGCGAGTCTGCGAATGTTTCAAATCCAGCCCGTGGGCAGTCGTGGGGCATGGCATGCGTTCTCAGCGGGCAGGCGGTGGCCCCCCACGGGTGCGAATTAGTTGGGGGTGGTGGGGAAATTCTTAGCAAGTACAGATGGGCTGCGTCTCTGGCATGAAGATTTCCTAGCCGTGCGTGATTAGGAAAAAAGTCTCAGAAGACTCGGGGGGAAGAGGGATGAGGATGAAAACAAAGCCGAGAAACACGAGTTTATGAGGATATTCTCCAGCCCAAAGAAAAAGAGCTTTGGTGCGTTACTGTACAATACGCATCTGTACAATGAAGATAAGCTAGGTAAGCCATGTAGTTTTGCTAACAGGACTTTCGGGGAGAAACCTAGACTTTATTTGGAGATTTTTCACCTTGCTTAGCAAATTAAGGAGTAGATACCTCCGTATCCACATTTTAGAAAATTCTCTGGTTATGGGAATCCAAAAGTCCGGGCAGCACTATTTTGAATAATGGACAACTCAATCCATGTGTAAGATGAGCCTTGTCAAATGTTAAACAGAGAAGTTGGTTTTATGGCCTCTGGGGAGCCCCCTCAGCCCCAGAAAGGAGTTCGGAGACCGTGTTTCTATGCGGCCGCTGCCGGTCGACCGAGTTCTCCAGTTCGCAGTAAACGCCGGCTGGTTGTCTGTGCGGGCTGCCCGTGTGGGCTGCCCATGTGGGTCATCGATTCGTTACGTCCACCCTTTACCCGGTGCATCCCCCAACATTTTACTGAGGTTTCTGGTCCAGACACCCAAGGCCCCAAGCTCACCTGGGGCCCTACATTTGAATTCGTACGGCTCTGAGTCATGGCGTGACAAGGGAGGAAAGACAAAATACAAAGGCGCTGGTCGGGGCCCAAGATGAGAAGCGCTTCTGGTTGCTAAGGAGACAGAAGACCCCCGGTCCAGTCTCTGAAGGGAAAAACCGGGGGGTGGGGCACTGACAGGACTAGAAGCAATTTTGACATCCCGGCTCTCTTGTCCGGCTTTGAAAACATAGGCCAAGCCCCGCCCCCCATGCTGACACCCACTGGACCTCACGGGAGGGTCTCCAGCCACCGGAAAGGGCAGGGCGCTGGCCCTGAGTCTCGTGCATTCACCAGACACCCCACAGAACTTTCCCTTGAGGTCAGTACTGTTATCACTACAACTTCGGACATGAGGTGACCGGGAGAGGTGTGGTGACTAGCTCATGCCCACTAGACACCCAGGGGAGTCACACGGATGGAGTCAGAATGAAAACGAAGCCACCTGGCTGCAAAACCCACAGCCCTGTGCCCACTGGGCCTAGCGTGTCCGTCTGGCGGGGACTTGGAGCTCATCAGGGGACATGCCGTCCAGACCTCAGTCCTTCAAAGCCCACCTCCACAAACTTTAACATACCCACGTCACACCAACAGGGGTCAGACCATGTGTTTACTTGAGCTGGTTCATAATTTATACATCAAGTATGTTCATTGGAAAAGCAAGCTCGTCCCTGTACAGGCAAAAGCCAGGGTCCCTGCCCCAGACGAGAGGCAGGCTGCCTGGCTGTGCTCCGCACAGTCCCACCCGTGAGGCGGCCCCGCCCTCAGTGGCGGGTTTACTGGCAGCCCCCGCGGGTCGGCAGGCCGACCCCAGTCTGGCCGCCCGGCTGCATCCTTCTGGGGCCTGGGATGAAGGGACGGGGCTGCCCGGGGTTTGGAGCGGGCACACACGCCCACATGCCACGGGCCAGAGCGGTTCACAGGCCAGTCTCCACACTGAGGGGCAGACAGCCCTGTCCTGGAGAGGGACAGGGGGCGGAGTGAATGCTTGCTGGGAGAGCTGACGTGATGAGGGCTAAAGGGGGCTTTCAGGCTTGAGGGAGCCACACTGCCGGCGGAGGTGCGCTCGCTGGGCAGGCAAAAGGCAGGTGCTCAGGCAAATCTGCATTTCAGATGAGCAACAGAACATTTCTTAGCAGAAGTATGGCCAAATAGTGCCTGGACCATACTCCGCTAAAAAACAAATTTCTTGCTTATCTGCAATTAAAACTTAACTGTATATTTTCAGTTGCTAAATCTTGCAGCTTGGTGCAAAGAGATATTAGTCTAAGGCTACCTTTTTTTTTTTTTAAAGGCAAGAATGGGAGGGAAGGGGGGGCAGGAGAGAGAGAGAGGCAAACATTGATGGGTTGCCCCTCCTCTGTGCCCCAACCAGGGCTCAAGCCCGCAACCTAGGAATGTGCCCTGGTCAGGAATCGAACCTGCAACACTTTGCTGTGTGAGACGATAGTCCAACCAGCTGAGCCACCTGGCTGGGGCTATCTGTCTGTCTGAACCACCTTTGTCTATCATCTATCGATCTTACGTCAATGACCACTCTGCATCTCTTGAAGCCACGACTTCACATCAGAGTTAACCCAACTAATCATTTTAAACCCGTTTCTTTGTCTTTGGCTACAGCATGCTCAAGACCTCTAATACCCCTTTATTCTGCTAAAAATCAGAAGAGATAATCTAAACGTGAGAGAGAAGATTCCTCACATTTTCAGCCTCGCACCTGGTGGCCACTCTGGATCACAGCGTGGACCGTGCCCCCGCCTGGGTGGCTCCGGCCATGTGAGGCTGAATGCTGGCCCACTGCCCCCTCAGACGCTGCACAGCACGGGGGCGACCCTCAGTTCCTCAGCACTCGGGTCTGCCCAGTGGACAACAGCTCCTAGTTGTTATTATTTTTAAAAATCTCTGCCGTGGCTGTCAGCACCGGAGGCTGCCATCAGGCCTAGGACTTATACTAACGACGGCCAAACCGCCGCGTCCCAGGCTGCAGAGGGGTGCCGGAGCTCAGTGCTGCGATCGGTTGTCCATCTGCAGGGCGGCCTTGGACGGGGACCCCCCCGAGAGGGTGGGCTGCTGAGGGCTGCTGAGTGGTGATTAGATTAGGCCACATTTTCTGTTTCGCAGATGAACCAGGGCGTAGCAGGCCTTGAATAATCGTTACCGCAAACTGAAGGGCAGAGAACGGCCTCTGAATTAGATAAACACACACACACGCCCCCAGGAGCGTAACCTCGGAACTTCTTGGAGGACTCCCTTCGGTCCTGATTCCCAAGATGCACGTGACAGTGAGTATCTTCTCAGGCCACACCTCGTCCCGGTTCCAAACAGCCTCTCAAGAAGAGAAAACGGTGCCTTTTGAAAAGGACAGTTACGAACCACAGAGGCTCGGGCTAGAATGTCCATGTTAATGCCACAAGGTATCATAAGTCAGTGGCTATTCTGGCCCCAGAGTCCCCACGTGGCTGACCTCGTCCCCCCCGCCCTCATGACTTGCTTTGGTGTGACTGCACACACCGTACGTGCCCCCGGCTGCCCTGCACGGGGGCGGGACGCGCCTCCAGCCCCCACGGCCCTGTCCCCGTGTCTGGTGGGACCCTGACTGGATGAACATGTAGGAATGACAAAAGCCGTGAGCAAAGGAGCACTGCAGGGCCGTGGACATTCAACAGCGTGCTCCTCGCCAGAGGAGTTGCTGTCCTCCCACGGCAATATCTCCAGAGCTCTGTGTCTGAGTCAAAGTAGAGACACCGTACTTTGCCGTGTGCACTGAGCACCCATGTTTGTGTGCACGTTGTACACGGGACTATCACACCCACGGTGTGTGATCAGTTCACCCACGTATAAAGCACGTCCTTATTTTTCCCTCAAAAATTGGGGCCAAAAAGTGCATGTTATACACGGCAAAACACGGCAGGCCTCCTCCTCCTTGAAAGGCTCTGTCCTATGACCCTGACCCTTCGATGTGGGGGTGGCCTCTGAGAACTTAAGATCTGCTCGGAACCTACAACCCCCCGCATCACATCAGGGTTGAGTTTACTGGTGCTGCCTTTCATGTGAACAAAAACAAAACAGGACGGACTCGGAGATGTTTGTTTCTAAATACCCCATTAAAACAAGGACCACGTGCCAGAAACGTGCTTTTAGACACTGTGCGCGCACAAGAAACTACAGGACAGGAAAGCAGTGGAACCAGGTCCCAGGTCTGACGTGAACCTACCTGTGTCTGAGGTTTTCACTACCCTTCCCCAGGACCCACCCAGGAGCTCCGCATTTGCATATTGTCGCAGGCTGAGTAGCAGCCCCCAAAGGTAGCAGACCCTCACTCCTGCGGCCTGTCACTATTACCTCACATGGAAAAGGGATATTGAGATGGGGAGTTGATCCTGGACGACACGTGCAGGTCCTAAATGCAATCATAAGAATCCTAAGAATGAAGCAGAGAGAGATTTCAGACAGACGGAAGAGGAAGAGTCACTGACGACAGAGGCGGAGAGTGGAGTGAGGTGACCGCAAGCCAAGGAAAGGCGGCAGCCACAAGACGCCAGGAGAGGCGAGGACAGATCCTTCCCTAGAGCCTCTGGGGGGCGCACGGCCCTGCTGGCACCTTGATTTGAGCCCAGTGAAGCTGACTTCAGACTTCCGGTTTCTGGGACTGGAAGAGAGTACAGTTTGGATGTGTCAAGCCACGAAATTTGTGGCAATCGGTTCGAAAAGCCACAGAAAACTCATATAGAATTTTGTGTTCATTCAGACTGGAACCCAAATCCTCATGTATTCCACAAATTCTCGGGTCTTGTATTTTCATGATTCTTAAACACCATCTAAAATCACATTTACAATGTTAGCAACAGCTTTTTTTTTTTTTTAAACAAAGCAGAAAGTAGAATCACAGCGCCTACAGCCCCGAAGGACTCGTCACACGGTCGGGAGGGCTTCCAAAGGCCATCTGAAACATTGTCTGACCTCCCGGGGACCCCAGAAGAGGGGTCATGCCCGTCCGCACCTGCTCTGAGGAGCAACAGCAAACTGCCAGAGTCAACAACACGAGCTCTAAGTGTGGGTGGCAGCTAATTTTTAATTAGCACTTTCCCTTGCACCTGCCATAGGAATTTCACACGTTTATCAACATCTTGAAAAATGCTTATGTGGTATTTGCAATCTTGTTCCTTTCACACGTGACCAACGCCACTCAAATTAGCGTCCTTCTGAACACCCACAGACACCTGGAGTGAAGAAAAGGTCATTTCACACCGGGCCGGTGGGAGGGGATCTCCGGGTTAAACTTCCAACTCTTCCCTTCTAAAAATGGGGGAGGGGGAACCCCAAACAAACCCAACAACTCCCCAGAGTTAGAATACGGATGGATGCCTGTACTTCCTGTTTCAACTCTCAATATACTCCAGGTTTCTGGAATGATTTGCACATTCAAGCAGATACATTAGACAGGAGCGGAGACTTGCAGGGGACGGGCAAACAGTCTTCCTTCTACCATTCTGGCAAATGTGGAAATAAATTCATTTCATAGACATGAACAAATGGAATGGTGGGACTCCCGGCAGCCTGAGTGGGGAAATTAACGCCCTTTCATCATGGCTTGCTGGCCGGAAGCCATGAGCACAACCTTCTGTGTCGCCGGACATGCATGGGCCGCTGGACACCCCTTTCCTGTGCGGAGCCTGCCCGCTGTGGCTTCTCCCCAGTGGCTGGCTGTCGGTGGACTTTGGTAACATTCTGTCAAATAAAAAGAACACAACTTCTAGTTATTTATTCAGCCGTGCCCATCGCACCAGCTTGTTCACACAGGGGACTACGGGAGAAGGAACAGGGGAAGGAGAATGTTCAAATACAAACAGCAACTTAAAAAGGTACCCGGGGAGGCAGAGAGAGGAGGCGAGCCTTTATTCAGCTGCGAATTAGGCTTTGAATGAAGCCTTCTGAGGACAGCGGGTGAAGGGCCCTTGGAGGCCACTTCCTTCTGCACTCTGACACAGCAGACAATTTACGTAGAAGCCTGGTATCCCAGGTAACCATAGCAACCTGCTCTTCCACGCTCCTCACGCGTGTGTTTGTTCTCCATGTAGCTGTGTCTCCCCGCACACTAGACATGCGATGCTTTACATGTTGATATTGTGCCAAGTCAGCCCAGTGCGGAGAGGCTTGTGGGCACTGAAAAAGCATTGAGGGAAGAGGTGGAAGGAAACTGCCAAAAACGAAGGTCACGGATTCTTAGGGGCTTCGGTGGAAATCACCGCTGCCTACGGAGGCTCAGGCCAAGCCTCAGAGAGCCGAGGTCTGTGGTTTTTGTTGCCCGGAACTCCGTAAACTGAGATGGAAAGGGGAGAAGTTAGAAAGGAAGGAAGCTTCCCCATAGCTGCGTTATAATTAGTCTCTTAAAAATCCAGTCAATTGCGCGCTGGCCTTCCCGGGTCCTCGGCCTGCGCACAGAGGCGGCGCATTAACCGAGGGGCTGGCCGGCTCAGGCCGGCTTGTCCCGGGCCTGCCGACTGCGACGCTGGCTCCCAGGGCTGAGCTGCGACATAGACCCAGTGCAGTTCCCTCTCCGGGGACCCTCCTGTGAAACCATCTCCAGATTTTTCTGGGCCCCATCAGCCGTGAACTTAAACTGGAAGTACATGTAGATGGCCCTTCAGTGCTAAAAAATTAATGATCTTGTTCGAGTGAGTAACACTGGTATCAGTATCATTCATTGTTTAAGGTCCTTCTTTCCCCACCCCAGTGTGCCCTCCACAGTGATTTCTGATGCAATGGCTTGACAAGGTCCGGCACACCGCACGGGCCTCTGAGGGGGAGGGAACCAGGGGCCGGCTGACCTGACCACGATGCTTTGCTCCGAAAAGTGCTGAAACCCCCTACAGAGGACAGCCCAGCATTATTGTATTTCAGTTCGACGGTTCAGCAGCAAATATTCAACGTGGCCAAGCCACACGTTCGTGAATTTTGCGGGAAAACACTGGATGACGCCATCAGTAAACGGAGCCACAGGGCTTGTGTTCACTGCATGAGAGGTCGTGTCCGAGGTTGAAGGAGCCATGGCTTGCAGCCCAGGGGAGGGTGCTGACCTGCAGCTTTCAGCACAGGCAACACTCATTTTAATGCAAATCCCGCCCCCAGACAGTCACTCCTTCTAATAAGGAATGGGTATGGATTTTCTAGCACCAAACAGTGTCTCACAAAAGACACCTTGCATATCCATTTTCGAGGAAGAAAAAGGAAAAGCCGCATAATAAATATTGTTCTCCAGAGGCACTGCGATCACTTAATACACTGAGTGCCAGCCCACATCAAGGCTCATACGCTCCTTTTCAGAAGCCAAACCTTCTCTCTGCACCAAATTGCTTAACGCGTGGTCCCTTCTGTTCCGGAAACATTCTCTGCGATTGAAAGCATCTCAATTTGCTTTCATGAACCAAAACGTGGCTTGTGGGGACTTCGCGGTGTTGCTTTGCCAGTGGCTCCTGTGACTGGATAAGGAACCTGTGTTTCGGGCTCACATTTCTAACAGGCACTTACGGTGTCGCCGCAGTTGTGAGCACTTCAGCATGTGTAACTTTGTGGTGGATTTTACTTGTAGGTAATGGGACGATTTCTTTCAGAGCAAATTTGCTGATTATACACATTCCTCCCACCTTCTCTTCCTATAAAAAGGGGGAAGAAATGTAATTGCACCACCTAAAATGTGCACCCCGCGTGTAGCACTTCACAGATTACGTTTGCGTTGCTCTAGCTATTTCATGCTGGGGGCGCATTCTCTTGTTCCCTGTGGAAAGCGGGGTCCTGCTTCCTCCTTGCACTCTGCATAAAATTCGAACGCTCCCCGCCTGGCTTTCCGGGCTCAAGCCACGGCTTCTACCGCCAAGCCCCGCAGACCCGCCTAGACGAGCCTGCTCGACACTGCGACCTGCTGTTCTCCCTCCTGGGCCTCTCTTCCCTTTACGTCGTTGTCCCTGCTTGTAATCGCATATGAATAAATGAAATTACACAAAATATATAGGGTCTGAATGTGTCGCTATATTTTATGTGCGTTTTGAGTGTCTGCCCCGTTAGACCGCAAGCTTCACGGAAAGAGGCCCGGCGTCGTGCCCCCTCGACCTGGGCTCTCAGCACCTTGGACAGCACCCAGCGGACCCCAGGGCACCATTAGTGGAACAGGGACGTGGTCGAAGGGATTCCGTCTCTGTTGCTGCTCAAGAAAAGCCTTGGGGTCTTTTCAAGACAAACGCGAGGGCTGACCCATGCAGTAAAGGGAGCGACATCCCTCTGTGAGGCGCTGAGCAAAGGTCAGGAGCGATGGTCTTCTCTTCTTACGGAACAGCATGGCTGATTCAAAACCATAAGGACGTCTTGTCCCACCTCCTCCTCTTAGAGCCGAAGAAACCTCCCGACCCCTCAGTCACGTGCCCCGCCCCTCAGTCACGTGCCCCGCCCCCACCCACCCTACGACTGGTACACCCCCGGCCTCATCGCTGTCTCGCCTGCCCAGGTACCCGCCTGGCTCAGGGAGCTGGTGCGATCCCCAACTGAAATAGCGTGAAGCCCGTCTATGGGAACCGTGGTTAGCTTCGAAATTCTCCTCTGAGGAGCAATGACTCGGGACCGATCATCAAGGGACCACGGCCCCATGCTCCCCTCTCAGTAGCTGGGCAGTAATAAGTAGAACAGCACCCGGGCGTCCCTCCAGTCTGACTCCGCGGCGCCCTGGATGGCTGGACGGGGCGGGGAGGGCAGACACAAGGACACTCCGTGTCCCCTCCCTCCCTGCCGGCGCTCTGGGTCTGCTCGTCAAGGTTACGGTCACGTTTGTGACGGACCAGTACATGAGAGCTTCATACCACGCACATGTAGGTCTTCCCGGACGTCAACATGTCCAGGCTGCACATTTCTAGTGCCTGCCAGGCATTTCCATTCTGCCTGAATTTAATTCTTGCAAATGGGAGCATCGGGGCCGGCGGGCTCTTCTGCTGTCAGCGCCTCCCGCTTCCCCACAGAGGTACCGCCGGGGACGGGCCTGCAGTCCAAGGCTATGCAGGTGTTGGACAACAGGCCCACCTGGAAGGCCCTCTGACCATCGCACCAGCGATGCAGGGGCGGGGGTGAAAGTGTCGGTGGCCTGGGGCTTTGCTCAAAGTATGGACATCTGCTGCCATGGGGCAGATCTTTGTTAAAGGATAAGAAAGTAGCAAACGTACAACCTGGGTGGGGCCTTCCCGACGTGGCTTCCGCTTACTCTCCATTCTGCAGGCTCCTCACTCTGAATATTGTATCAAGTACAAACCACACCCGCAGTGCAACGGTTACCACTTTGAGTAACAGGAGTCTGGTGCAGGCGGCTAAGCTAATCGATGGCTGCAGACAGGGTGGTAAGAACAGGGTCCTCTGGGAGCCCAGAAATGGAGCAATGCGACTGGGGGAGGCTTCCTGGAATTTTCCAGATTATGAACTATGAAAGGGGTTTCAAACAAAGCAAAGACACTATAAAACCACAGAGGCAAGAGAGGGCAGCAGCGCAGAGAGAGAGAGAGACCGGGAAACAGCTCAGCTCACACAAGCAAGCGGAGTTTAAAAAGAAATTAGCATTCTCCTCGGCCGCCTCTGCTGGTAAACGTGGCTGTTTGAGACTATTCGATTTAACCCGTGGAGACTGGTCGTAAGGAAAGGCCACTCCGGCTGCCTGTGTCCCTCGGGGAAGATAATCACATCAGCAGCCTTGGGGAGTAGGTCCGGAAACCGAACTGGACAAAACCCAAGCATTCCCTGAGGACGGCGCTAATTTGCTAGGATTTTCTCCCCGTTAAACGGCACTTTCCATTCCCTAAATCTCGCACGCCCTGAAAGTCAGCCTTGTGTACTCTTTCATCCTGAGCAGTTTATTAAACTGCTCAAACAGACTCCAAAGGGGGCGGCTCTGGAGTCTGACCTTCTTTATTGGCCATTATTCTTCGTGGTTGCAGAGCTCACCGTCCACTAGGAAGGGCGATGGCTTCCGTGGGCCAGACGGGTCTCGATGACGAATCCCGGCCTCCTCCCGCTTTCGTCTGCCTCGTGGGTTTTTTAAGTGATTCTCGGAACATCTGACAGCGATGAAGTATGTTGCGCTCAGGTGCCCCAGCATCGATAAAGTGTTGGTAGATGGAGAAATAATTGCAAGCCTCACCCACGCATTTATCTCTGTATGAAGCTAGCGACTCTGAACTAAGTCAGGAAGATAATAAAAATGCAGAGAGCCTGAATTACGAGCATCTAAATTTGTCCATTGAAAATAACTCCGTCACTGAAAATACCACGCGAGTCATTCCCGGGGTGCGCTGGCTCTGCGGGACAGAGCGCGGGATCTAAGCTACAAAGCAGGATTTTTGTGAGTAGAGTGACATTTGCCCTCCAGAGTTTATTTGATAACTTGTTTTAAAGCTGTAAGATACATAGTTGGGTCCACAGATGAAAAGCATTTCTTTTTTCTATCAGAATCGTCATAACATTTAACTCTGGGCTTCAGGGTCAAATGGGTCAAAGCCTCCATGCCTCCGCCCAGACAGTCTTCCTTTTTACGTGTGAACTCCGACTTAGCACTGAGCTGTGTGATCACAGCCATAGGCTCGCTCGGACACAAGGTAAAGAAAAGGAGGAGTAACTCTCAAACCCGCCCCCCATGTTCTGTTGCTGCAACAATGTTCCCTACCATGACCTGGGGCAGAGGGAGGCAGCTTTGCTTCCTAAAACTTTCTCATTCAGTCAGAATCTTTTCTCATGGCGGGTCCTCAGTCCAAGGTGACTCCAACTGGCCCCGCTCTGTGACCTGTCGTTAGCCTCGTAGACAGGCGCCTGCATTGACCCCCCGGACTTTAGCAAAGCCTTAACCAGTAATGACGATGATTTTTATTGTGGAAAATATGAGCGGAAAAAAGAAAGGAAAACCTAGATAAAAATGTTGCGTCTTTCTCACAAGTCTTTTAGCTGGTATTAATTATTTACAGCTACAGTTTTTAATGAAGTGTCCTTTCTAATTGTGTCCTGCAGGATCCTGAAAAGTCACAGACGTTGACACGTTGCTCAAGTGTTCTTGTGTGTCGAGTCTTGGGCTCCTTCAGGGGCTTCCGGGAGGTGGATTAGCTAAGGAGGCCTTTGCTCTAGAGCTAGAATTACCCGAAACGTTGACACGTGACATCCCGGACAGGTTGTCTCCTTCCCCCATAATAATTCTTCAAGTTATTAGCACTGACTCTGATTAAGCCTCATTAATATTAAAATACCATTCAAAGCATGTTTTTGGTAAGAAGGACTCTGTAAGTACAATTGAGTGCTTTATAACCAAGGTCAATTTCTTTCTTTCTTTTTTTGGGGGGATTTTATTTATTTTTATTTTTAGAGAGGGGATGGGAGGGAGAAAGAGAGGGAGAGAGACATCGATGTGTGGTTGCTTCCCACACCCCCTACCAGGGGCCTGGCCCACAACCCGGGCATGTGCCCTGACTGGGAACCGAACCCGGCGACCCTTTGGTTCACAGGCCAGCACTCAGTCCACTGAGCCACACCAGCCAGGGCCAACTAAGGTGAATTTCTAAACATTGAAATCTACACACGGGGTGCTTGGTGGCACAAGGCTCAGCATATCGGCGCTCCTGCCAAGTCTCCAGTCCCCTGGTCTTGCAGCCTTTAGACAACGGTGTCCAATGGGCGGTTTACAGGTAAAGCGGGGGGTCTGCGCTGCTTGCTCGGCCCCGTTTGATGGCATCGCAATCCCACGGTGACCAGGTCATCAGATCATTTTTACAAGAAAGCCAAAAAATGTTGGTTTTTATGTGAAATTTCTTGAATGTTCCAGCTACGGGAAACCATTAAGACATCTACTTATACACATGGGTGGCCGGCATCAGCTGCTGACCATGCGCAAGCGACTGACCGCATGCTGAATCACAGCCCGCGGACAGCCGCTCAGAAACCTTCTTTAGTAAATGGCTCTCGGCTAAACCCTGCCCATCTTTGTCTCCCCGGCTTAATCTTTAAGTTCGCTCTTCTCTCTGACTTTCGTCAGGTAGGTCTATTGAAGTGCCATTTGCCCTGAAACAAAATTCACCCTTTTGAAGTGGATAGGTTGATGAGTTTTGGCAAAAGGGTATAGTAATGCAACCAGTAGTACAATCAAAATAAGAAATGGGTCCTCCGGCCCCCAGAGTTCCCTAGTCTCCCCACAGAGCCAGTTACTCTGCAGACCCTCGGGCGCCCCCGCTCTGCCTTTGAGGACTGCAGATATGCCTTTTCCAGGACGCTGGTGAGTGTGTCAGCAGTTTCTTCCTCACGTTGCTGAGTAACAGTCTGTCACACAGAAGTGCCCCAGTTTATTCGGCCGTTCGCCAGTCGATGGGCATTTGGTACTCTTTCTGATTTGGGGCTGCAGTGACTAACGCTGATACAATCATTCCTGCGCAGGTTACCACGTATTTTCGTTTCTCTCGGGCAAATAACCTAGGAGTGGCATTGTTGGGGCATGTAGTCAGGGCATATTTCGCTTGACGAGAAGCTGCCGCACTCTCTTCCAAAGTGACTTTGCCACCTTGCGTTCCCACCAGCCTCGCCGAGAGCCCCGCGTCCTCCCGGGTACACGCGGAATCTCACTCTCGGCGGGTTTAATTGCATCTCCCCAGGGACCGGCGATCCTGAACTTCTTCTGATGGGCTCCCGGCAAGTCTCTCTTGGACGAGTGGTCATTCAAATCTTGGGTCGTTTTTACTGGGTTCTTTATCTTCGTGTGGAGACTAAGGGTCCCTTTATGTGCTTGGATACAAGTGCTTTACCACATAGCTGCTTCACCAGGGTTTTCTGCGAGCCCGTGCCTTATCGGCTCATTTTATTGATGGTGCCTAAAGAACAGAAGTTTTCATTATTTTTCTTTAGGACTTACACTTTTTTAGTCTTATCTTTAAAAAAAAAAAGCCTCATCCAAAGTTACAAAGATTTTTTATTCTAGTTTGTTCTTCTAGAAATACTGGATGTATCTTACATTTCAGTCTAGAATCCAAAATTGAGGTCCTGTTTAAAAATATGGTATGAGGTGAGGGTCAGCTCTTTTGACTTCAGCTACTAAAAGACCTAGAATGCAGAGGCAGCAGGCAGTCCTCTCTCAGCTGCTGTCCTAGGCGACGGCCTCCTTCACTCAGAGAAATGTGTCTCTCAGGTCAGGGCCATCCAGGCTGCCACAGCCTCCCGGCTAAGTTACCGGCGGCCATTTTTCTCCAATGGCACGTTTAGCATCATCTCTTATTGATCACAGAGCTTTACGCTGTCAACTTCGATAGCCGAACAAGTGCTGTTTCTCTTGCAAATGTGAGCTGCAAGCTACAGGGAAGCATTGTGTATCTAAGGTGCTCAATATCTGGAGTTTGGGGCAAAAAAAAACACAAAAACCAAAAAACTTTGTCTCCTTATTTTCAAATGGGCATTGAAACCACACGATTTTTCCACTCAGTTTTCCAGAGTGTCCTGGTGCGCCGTAAAACATGGAATGTAGTGACTACTTGAGGTAGCAATGTTATGGAAAGGGCTTTGCTGCGATTTTGAGCGTTTTACACATGTTCTGAATGGAACAGCACTAGCCCAACAGCCCGCGACATGTGCCGGTATTCAGGCGCAGCGGTCAGCGCGTGGTCCGGGACCGAGCCCCACCGCGGGGAAGCTCTTCCCAGCTCCCATGCACCTCAGCAGCCAGGGCGCCCCCCCCGGCTCCCACGTCAGCCACGGGTGCACTGTTGTGCCTTCTAACTCCCCTGTCGTCAGCGTGTCTGCTTCCCTCCTCTGCACGGCTCTAACCTGCAAGACACGGTAGCGACAGAGCAGAGAGGTGCCAGTGGCACAAAAGCGGCAGAACCGCTGCTGTCTCCTCCTCAGCTGGCCACGATGTTCCACCTTTCCATGTGGCGAGGGGACATGCCTCCATCCCCCTTTCCGACGTGGTTTTTCCAGCTCGGACACAGGAGGGTTTGCATTTACAATCGCGCGTCTTAGTGCCAGCCTAGCCGCGCGCAGCGGTCGTCCACTCTTAGCAACGCGTTTTGATGGAGAGGTGGGGGCGCTACCTTGAGTGGCACACATGCCGGAGAGACAAGGAGGCCGGGAAGCAGAGACAGGGCGGCTAGGAAGCAGCTGCCTCGGGAGAGGAAAAGAAAGATAGGAGGGCGGAAGTGTGAGGGTCTCTAGAGAGGGAGGATGCCGGTCACAGGAAGAGCGCTGGTGAGCCGGGCAGCAGCCAGACCTGCACCGAACTCACTGCCGGCCGCCACTGAAACGCAGGCCCCACGGAGCAGGGCGTAGTCTGGGGGGGCGGTCCTGCTATATCATCTTCAGCACCTACCACATGGTCCGGTGTGTCGCTGGGTGCCCAACAGATATTTGTTGGCTCAGTGAGTGTAGCGAGTGATCCTGTAGATTAATGACTGGAAAGAAGTTCACCTCACTACAGAAGGGATATAACACAGGGAGGCTTGAAGTCCGATTCTTTGGGTTGGGTCCCAGGCTCCTCCACTTCCTGGCTCTGTGGGTTGGGGCAAGTGAACGACCCTCTCTGGGCCTTGGGCTTTCCCGTCTATTCAGGGCCCACTGATGTAAGGATCAAGTGACATGACGCCAGTCCAGACTGTAGAGGGGGTCAGACTAGAAATAGGGATTGGGAAGTCATCGGCTCGTAAGTGGCATGAAAATCCAGGAGGCTCCTGGGGTCTTCCACTCACCGAAGGGTGTAGCTGGAGAACAGGTCAAACGAAGAGCCCCAGGAACTGGGGAATAAAGGGACCACAGCCCCAGAATAAGGAGGAAGAGGCGGAAAGGGAGAAAATACGCCGGAGAGGGCCGCCCCTCTCCACACGAGCCCCTCCGCTGGGGGAGACAGCAGAAGGTGTGAGGCAGGGCCCCAGTGCTGCTGGTGGGTTAGAGTGAGGCGTATGGCTAAGTACTTAGTAAAAGTGGCTAATACGCCGTGCGGCCGTATGAGTTTGCTATTGCTGCCGTAACAAAGACTGCAGGCTAGGGGCCTAAACAGCTGAAGTTTATATTCTCATTGTCCTGGAGGCACATGGAACAGTCTGCTTTCTCCTGCGGCCTCTCCCCTTGGTTTGCAGCCAGCCACCTTCTCGCTTTGCCCTCGTGTGGCTTTTCTCTGTGTGCGCCCCCGTTTGAAGGTCTTGTCTCCAAATACAGTCACACTGAGAACAGAGTCGTCAGCATGTGCATTTGGGAAACGCACTGCAGCCTGTAGCAGCAGCCCCTTCTTATATAGGCGCCGTGTGTGGGGGTTTGCGTGCACGTGTGCACGCATGTGTGATATGCGCTCACACGGAGACATACAAACAGTGCTGACCTCTGGGGACAGACTTAAGTGGTTTTGCCTCCTGACTTAACTTTTATGGACCTTCTACATTTTCAGCATTAAACATTTATGACTTTTTTAATCAGAAAAGCATAAATGTTGTAAGAAAGTAACACTACTATTATTTTGGAGAACGCAGATGTCAGGTGACTTTGTGGGAGGGCGCGTGTAGTTGGAAGAAAACAAACTGAGGTTCCTCTGATCTGCGGAACATTCTGTAGAAACACAGGACGTTTAGAAGGTGAGTGAGTGTGGGCTACCCTATTTATAAAGCACCCCATCACTCTACTTTGAATATACGCCCCTCACGATTGATTTCCTCCCTACATCTTTGTGAGATACTCTGTCTAGGGCGGGCTGATAGGTATTAGAGGGACAAAGGCTTCAGGGACTATGTAGATTGGCAAACCCTGGGTTTCCCACTTTCTTTACTTAAAGGGTTTTCAGAATTTTATTATACATGCATAATGATATGTTATTTTTCTAAAGTATAAGGCTGTGAATCTCCATGAAAACCCTCTTTGTTTTCTCTCCATGAGGGAGAGAAAACACATAGTAATTTTCAAACATAGTTGCCTATGGAACCTCCTCTCTCTTTGGTATTTTCTTAGGCAGTAGTTTTTGGGAGACACCATGAAAAGTGCGGCTGTGTACGATGACTCGAGCATGTCCCGATTTCAAAACACATGACAAAGACGTGGTGTGGCTCTGGCATGGGGGCAGACAGGTCGACTGTGGGGTGAAATGGAGAGCCCGAGAATGACCACGCGGCCGGCAGATAGTCCAAGGGCACCAAGGACATATGGTGGGCAAAGGAGGCCCCTCAACAAATCGTGCTGGACAAGTTGGTGTCCGCACGCCAAAGCACCAAAGCTGGATCCCCGCCTTGCCCTGTGCACGGAAAGCAACTCAAAATAGGTTAAAGACAGAGAGACCTGAAACTGAAAAACTCCAGTCGAAGCAAAGCTTCAGGAAGCCACTCTGGGCAATGACCTCATGGAGGTGACCCCCAAAGCACAGGCAACCAGAGAAAACTAGACAGGTGGGACCCCGTCCCACTGAAACGCTTCTACCCAGCAAAGGAAACCAACAGAGCGCAGCAAAAGCCCACAGAGTGGGGGCAAGTGTTTGTAAGCCACGTTTCTGCTAAAAGGTTAAATCCAAAATGTATCAGAAACTACAACTCAGTGGCAAAAAAAAAAAATCAGTCAGCCTTGAACACGAAGGCGCTCCCAGCATCCGCAGCTACGTGGCCGGGCCTGGGAGACGCGTGCTAAGAGAAGCCAGGCACGGAGGCGCATAATCCCACCTCTGTGGGCCCCAGCACAGCCCAACACGCAGGAGCAGAACAGAGAGTGGTGGCCGCTGCCAGACGGAGATGCGGGGGGGAAGCGCGGGTTGTTCGACAGCTATAAGTGAGTAAGTTCCAGATCTCTGCTGTACAAACCAATGCATCGAGAGAACAATATGGCATCGGACACTTAAAATTTAAGAGGGTAGATCCACATTAACTATTCACGCCACACACTCACAAGCAAAGGGACACAGAGGGACTTTCGCAGGCGATGAGCGTGTGAATGACCTTGACTGTGGCAATGGTGTCTCTGGTACGTGCCCACGTCCAAGCCCATCAGGTTTTGTACATTAAACATGAGCAGTTTTTCTGAAAATCAGTTACATCTCAATAAAGCACAACCGCCACACAAAGCTACTCGTCCGGTTGTCACATCAGCAAGTACTGGGAGCCCGTGCAAGGGTGCAGATCGCCGTGCCCACCCCAGAACTTACCTTTCAAACAGCCTCTCAGGAGTGGCTCCTGGGAACCACGGCTCTGCAGCGACAACCGGAAGGAGACGGGGTTCCTTCGCCTCAATGTGACCGTCTGAGAGTCACACTGACTTCATTGTCTAAATCTCTCATTTCAACACCAAAGAGGGGCCCTCCAGAAAACGGCCGATGGCATGGCAGTCAAGCCGAACCCTCTTTGTACAGTGGCTGCCGGTTTCCAGGAAAGGAAGCTAACGCGCATGCCTTTCTGCAAGGTTGTGTGTGAGGTGCCTGCTGGGAGAGCGTGCCTTGGGAGCGTGGGAGGGCACTTCGGCCAGGGACACAGCATTTCGCAGACGCCCGAGGCTCCTGGAGCGACGGGCCTCTGTGCGGGGGCCCGCGCTGGCCCCGAACCAGAAGCCAGCAGCGACGTGGCACGTCCCTGGGGCCGCGAGGTCCTGTACCTGCAGCTTCCCCAAATCTCCTGGGCTACAGGCGGCTGTCTCTTCAGCCGCCGGTGAAACGTGACCCTCCTACAGTGAGCGATTTTCCGTCCTGACGGCGACAGAGTCATTTCGTCTCTGGTCTGTTAGGCGTCGAGCCCTGCCCGGGCGAGGTCCGAGGGACCAGGCGAGGGCACCTCTGAAACAAACCCAGTGACCACTCAGCTGCTCGTTCTGACGCACCGCCACGCTGGGGACCCTTCTCTTAGACACCTGAGTGACACTGAAGGGCGAGTGCTCCTGGAATAAAGAAGGCGGGCCCTGCCTAATGACCCTGCTCACAGTCTGTGCCGTCTCCGTGTGAGGGGCCCCGAGAGCAGGTTTTCGGCCAGGGGCGTGGGTGTCCCGAATGTTAACGGCACAGGGAGCGGAGATGGCGACCGAGTTTAACTCCTGTCTCCGCTGCGGCCGCATCCCTCGGTCAAGTGCCTTGTCCTCGGGGAGCCCCCCTTTCCCGCCCCTCATTATGGGGGGTGGGAATGGAGAGGTAGGAGGCAGTGCCTGCCTCCGAAGGGTCCCACGGGGACTAAACTCAATGAAGTCATGAGCGGCGAGGACACAATTTTGCCTTAATGACGTTCCTGAAAATCGGGAGGAGGCGTGGCGGTGGCTTCTCTGACAGCATAAAACTCCAGTTTAGGCACATGCAGCCGGTCACCTCGCCACGGAGCGGCGGCTGGGCTGGCCGGTGCCGTAAGGATGCAGCCGTGAAACACTAATGTCGTCTAGGACCGGAAACGGTTAGGAGGGACCCAGAGACAAAGCAGCGTGCCCTCCAGCTGAGAGCGAATCAAAATGGAATTTGAGGCAGCCACGCGGGCTCTAACTGTGTAAAGCGGCAAGGAATTCCTGCTTTGTAAGTGCACCAAAGTGCACGGTGGCTACCGGTGTCCCCGCAGGAGGTGATGAAATGGGGACAACGCAGGGGGTTCCCACCTGACAGCCACGGCGGCCCACGGAGACGTCGAAGGAAGGCGCCTCATGTCTGGCTTCTCACAGGACGTCGGCGTCTCTGGTCGTTGACGGTCACGACTCCCGCAGTTAGACGCTTGCCGATGACGCCTCCCCCAGCTTCCCTGGCTCAGAAGGTTCGGGCGCGCAGGCCCGTCTCTGTGGATAGAAGGCGCTGCCTTTACTCCCGAGTGGGAAGCCGGAGGCACCTCCGTGCAGCTGAGGAAAACGTGCAGTGAGACCCTCTCCGCCCTCCCCCCCTTCCTTTCTGGTGGAGCCGGCTTGCGACGGCGGGGAGGGGACCCCTGTGACGGCAGCCTGGGGACCAGTGCATGGAGGCAGCCATTTCCCTGGCTCTGAGGCGGTCACACATCTCTGAGTTGTGGTGCTTGGCTATCTCGCAGTGTGGCCATGATTCCATCATTGGTTCAGCTGCCAGTCGTCTCCCCACGCCTCCATCACCTCACGCCCTGACCAGCCCCAGGAGCAGCTGTGTCAGGAGGGAGCCAGCCCAGGCAGAATGAGCGCACACCCACAGACGGCGTGAAAGGAGGTCGCCTTTGGTCCAGCTCCCTGGCCTCTGTCCTATCATTGCCGGCCCCTGGCTGGCCTCTTAAATAAATTCTGCCCTGGTGTTGCTTCGTGTTTGAATGAGACTTGAATCTCTGCCACTAGGCAGCTCAGGACGGCCACGTGCCCGGAATTATGACCTCGGGTCTAGTCACTGGTGGGTACTACTTGCACCTCCGTCATCGTCCTTTCAAACTTGTGAGCCTGGACGCGTCAGCGGGTTATAAGGAAGAGTTTCGTGAGTGAGAGACTTTCCAGTTGTACATTTTGCCATTTGGAAGCTTTTCAGGGCTTTACTAAAAGAGTGAGCTAACTGACTGAGGGGCCAACCCAGACCGAACGGGACCGAACCCCAGCTCCGCAAATGCGTCCAGGCCCCAATGTCTCCTGCCTGAGGAGTGGCGGCTTCTGGGTCTCTGTGCAGCAGTGACACGTGTCCAGTGGGCTGCATGTGTCAGCATCTCTTTCTCCCACAGATCAAATAACCTCGTTTTCCTTGGGGGAAACAATCCTCCCCACGCTCCACCCCCTTGGCGTGTTCACGCTGGTCCAACCCATGGGCTGGGCTGGGCTCACGGCCGAGCGGGAGCCACCACACCATGCCACCCGCAGGCCAGCTCCTGCTGGACAGCTGGGCGTGGGGACCACCGCGGGCCACTCGCGTTCAGCTCTGAGACTGTTCCTGGAAACGTGGGGGTGAAATGCTGTTTCTCCTGGTTTACTTAGCTGATCAAGTACCAGCCCAGAGTTGCTGGTGGCGCCGTCCCTGTTCCAAGATGAAGACAAGGAAGATCAGGGCTGAAGACGGAGAGGCAGGGGAGGCGAGAGAGGGACGAGGCCTCAGGCGCCAGGTGGGCTCCCCGGTCAGGAACCCGAAGGCACCTACCTGTGATGCATCAATGACGCAAGTCAATAAAACTTCTTCTTCTTCTTCTTCTTTTTTTTTTTGCATGAACTAGTTTGAGTTGTATTTTCAGTTGTTTCACCTAAAAGATCCCTGACGCCGAAGGCCACGACAGGGTCCAGGGGTGCCAGGGTGATTCTTTGGTTCCTCCCCCTTTCTCTTATGCGTGGGACTTGAGATAAACCACCTAGCCTCTTAGCCTCAACTTTTGTTTTTGCACAACGTGAAATAATGGAGGCAAAATAGCAAAATACTGAGCACTCCCTTTGGCACGTGCTGTGCTTCAGGAACGACGTCTTCCATCATTATTGCGGCTACTTATGAATTAGTAACAGCAGTTGTAACAGCAACAGGTGCCCTTTCCTCCCCACACGCCTGGCAACCTTTGCTAGAACATCCTAACTTTGGACAACATGACTTCAACACTATCAGCCGCCTCCAAAAACCCCAAGGATACGATCGCCACCTTCTGTATGAGGAACCGGACATCTGAGTTTGCAGAGAACCACACGGAGCAGCTCCCCTGACGTGAATATGCAGACCACCCCCCCACCCCCCGCCCCGTGTCCTGCAAGGGCAGCAGGACAAGTCACCACGGAGGCTGGAATGTAACCGTATGTTTCCAAAAGCATCACAAAAATATAACATGGTCCAGTTCCAAGGAGCCGCCCCTTGCAGATCACTCTTTAGGGAACAGGTTGAACCTGCTTGAAGTCCACAGTGAAGAAGCGCCATAGGGAGGCCCCATTCCACATCCGGAGGGGCCAGAGGCTGGCCTCCGGCTGCAACCTGGGGCCGGCCGTGCACACAGGCACCGGCTCGGCAGGAAGCATGCACCGTGCTCAGAAGGGGGCTTGAGACATAAACACTCAGCACATGTCATTTCTTCTCCTCGCCCATCCATCCATCCCACATACAGTCAGGGCCTGTGTCAATACAAACAAAAACATTCAAACCGTTTTGTTTAATCTTCTAACGGCAAAGGAATAAATAGGCCACGCATCCCTGCTTCCCTAGTTCTTATAGAAGAGAAACCTGTGTGTTGGCTTAACGACACGCTGCACTAAATGGTCTACTGTAACGCATCGGCAGTAGGTATGGGACCTCGAACCTGTCGTCACCGATGCCACGTGACAGCCCGGACAAGACGCGATACGTGAGAAACGACCAGACCAAACGCAGCCCCTGGGGCAGAGATGGGCCCCGCCTTCCGCATCACCTGGCGGGGGCGGGGCGGTGGTGAATCAAGTGCATGCCCGCTCCTGCGCCTCTTGCAGTGCGTGAGCGGTGGGCGGGGCCCCCTGCCTGTTCGGACGCTTTCAGAATTTCAAAGTCAGCTGACACGTGGTTCAGGAAGGCGACTAAAGCCGCGAGAAGATCTGCGGTCAGGGTCCGTCATGAAAGGAGACATCCTCTGTTGGGAGCAGAATGAAAGGGGAGCCTGATGTATAAACGGAGCTTCAGACACACTGAACAAAACACTCCAGGAAATTGCACTGCGGTGGCAGCTGCTCTGTTGCAACCAAGTTTCATGACTCCTCTTCTTCCTTCCCTGTTGGAGGAGACGTTCTGAAAGTAGGCTCCCTGTGTGACAGGGGACACTCTCGCTGTGACAGGGAGAGGATGTGGCTCCACGCAGGCGCTCCCTGCTGAGGCTGGGAAGCGGCGGCTGTCCAGCCTCCCCTCATCCAAGGCCGCGGTGGGGTGGGGGGGGCGCGTGTTCTCACTGGGCCCCACAGCGTTTACGGGGGCAAGTGCGCGTGGAGTTCTGTGGGCCTCCCACACCTCTGGAGCCTTGTGGAGCCAGATACCAAAGGTTACCCAACCAGCTTCAAACCAAACCACAAAGCAAAAAACCTCCCATCTTCCGCGCCTAGTTTCTATGGCAATTCCAAATCCCAAGCAGGCCCGTGGTAAAAAAGATACATGCAGCTCCGCTGTGACACGCCCTAGTGGTTCACTGGGTAGCAGACGTGTGTCTCTTGAGACGGACCAGTCAGTTACAGTTCACAGGCTCAGGGGAGGCCGTTGGTAGCTGGTCCCGGCCAGGCCACAGCCTGAGCACAGCTGGGCTTGGGTGGAGACGAAGCCACTGAGAGAGCTAATCTTGGGAGGTTCGCTTAAACTCCCCAGGCTTCCACTTCCTCACCGGTAAGACAGGGCTGCACACCAGGGGGCTGCTCGTGTGACTGTGATGGCAACGCGAGGCAACGTTCATCAGGCCCTAGTAGTGTTCCCAGCACATTTATGGAGTAAATGCTCAATAAATGGAAATCAGAATTCTTGCAGAAAGTAACAAAAACCCCAACAAACAGAAAAAGAATTCTTGCGGAAGTACACGCCTGCGAAGGCGGAGCGGCCTGTCCAAGGTTGCACGGCTGATGAGCTGCGAGAAGGAGAACTAGAAACGGGGTTTTTAACCCTTGGAGTAGGACCGCTTTCTGCTGCCCGGGGCAGATGGAGGCATACGTCGGAGCCCTTAGACCACTGGGTCCCCCAAACACAACCACAAATGTTAAAAAAGTGCCTGGGAGTGAGGTCAGACTCACCATTTCAGCACCTACATTTTTTAAATGTTTCCCAAGTGATTCTCATGAAGCCCCTGCAGTAACGACCAATCAGAGAGAGGGACGGGTGTCCTAGGGGAGGAGCAACAATGCGAGCTGGGCACAGACGCGCGAGCGCGTCAGGTCACCGGAGGAGCCGTACAGAGGGCGTGTGGCTCCGAGCGGAGGGTTCCTGTGAGACCCCTCGGAAACTGCGGCCAAATGGTCAGGTCGAGCCACGCAAGACCGAGAAAACCACTGAAGGCAACATCTCTCGGAGTCATATGACACCAGCAGAATCGAGGGCCCTGGGGACGCGAGAAAACGCACTGCTCTGTCCAGGGCTCGGTCCGTCGGGCAGGGTGAAAATACCAGCCCAAAGAACACTAGAGAAACCCTCGAGCCAATGAATGACGCGGGCAGTTGGGCAGGCTCCAGACTTCGTGGCCTAGGAACTGTCGGGGTGGGGATCATTTGTATCCAGGCACAGTGGCCGCAGTTAGACTTGGACAGTCTTCCTTGGAGCGTCACCCACAGTGCCCGGTGCTCCCCACAGGGTCGCCCCCAGGACCCGGTGAGCAGGCCTGGCTGCATCCCCAGCCCAAGGCCGCCTCCAGTGAGTTCCCCAAGGTGCGGGGAAAGACGGTAGCTTCCTCCAAGGGCAAACTGACTGGGACCCTTAAAGGTTTCAATTAAGTACATACATACTTGTAAGACCCCCAAAGTAATATTTTTGAGTTATAAAGTACGTGCCTTAGGTATTTTATATAATTTGGTATTTCACGTCATTCTAATGTTTACAAGAATTTGACCTACTACGTTAGCCTTGCAGCTCCACTACAAAGCATGCGGTCAGGCAAGTGATTTGGAGCTGGGATTTCCAGCTGAACTCTCACTACATTTTTATGCAGCACTGCAACACGTAAATTTAAAGTTCACCACAATTACGCATTAATTTGTACAAAGATAGTTTAAGTACACAGGAAACAGATCATTGGGGACCCCCAGGGGCTCCTCCTACATTGTGTTGAACAAAAAAAAACAGAAGGCCACTCCTAGACACAGAGCACAGGCTGAGGGCTGCCAGACGGGAGGGGCCGGGGGCACCAATGGAAGGGGTGCAGCAGAACAGACTGGCCGAGCGGTTGGTCTTGGTTCCGCCTGCCATGGTTCCCAGGAAACACCGTGACTCTGCGGACCTCGAGTCCCGATACAGACGGTCCTGTCTGAGCGCCATCAGCACACGCACACCTGCGTGGATGAAGGCAAGCCCTCGCTAGGTGCACGCCTTGGCCCCTGTGAGCCGTGAAGCCCAGACAACGCGGACTGGGCCAGAGAGAGGCGTTTAAGAAGGCTGGGGACGTAAAGGGATGTGTGGGGAACCCCAAGGATGAGTGTTTGCACCCCTTCCCGGTGCAGCTGACATGCTCACTTGCGTTTACAAGACCCCAAGGGGAAAACGCCTGCACCTTCCCCGCCTGCGGGTGGCCGGACCCTCCGTGCGCCAGAGAGTCTGCGTTTCCTCAGGGCTGCTTAGGACAGGGAGTGTAGCCGAGCGCTTTCTGTCCGCAGGGGCTCTTGGTAACACACCTTCGTACCTTTTGTCTCAAAGTGAACGCACAGCGCTCAGCAAGATACACACACGCGGGTGGACACACTCACACTGGCCACTGGACGGCGAGAGGAAACCCCACGGGAAGGGGGTTATGGATTTGTTTTTCTTCGCTTCGTGGAAGACGGAGGGCCCCCTGACAAGGGTTTTATTTTCATTGTAGTGGGCGGCCAGCGTGGCCGGTCCTCGTGGCCTGAATTAATGAGGAAGCAACTGGAGAAGGACGGCTCGCTGCCGACACCGTGGGGCTGCTCGGGCTGCGCTGTCCGTCAGCGGGCCGCCGGGCTGTCATCGGCTCATCAGTCCCTCTTCATGGACTCGCAGGGTGGATGCCACCAGAGCTTTCCCCAAGGCACGACCCTACCTACTGTCTACCCCGCTTTCCGTTCCAGCCTGTTAGCCCCACAGGTCTCGCTTCAGGGGGCACACCTGGCTTAGATGAAGCGTCCTCTGTAGAAGCCACCTCCCGGCAGGCCTCTGCCCACACACGCGGCAGTCCAGGGGCTCTTTTCAAAACTAACCTGCAAACGAGATTAGCACCGGGCACATCTGAGATGCAGAGGGGGCCTTTGTGTACTGGTGACAGTGAAATAAATCACACAATAAAACGCTCTCTCAGGCGCATCGAGGGACAGAATGACATTGATCCCCGGCTGGCTGCTGCGTGTGCATGTCTTGTCTTCTTGGGCCCAGAATGCATTCCCTTTCTAGCAGAAGCTGTTTTCCGGCAGAGCACGCCCCGGGCCACTCTCTGACCTGGCGCTTGTGGGGGGCTCCACGCCCGCCTCCAGGGTTGGCGCATCCAACTCGGGCACAGCGCTCCCAGCTCGCTCCCCACCCCCTGCAGGGGGGTCGCGAAGGCACCGCAGCCCAGCAGAGCCAGGGCCACCGAGTGAGCACTTCCGCCGTTCTTGGATGCTCCTGGGAGTTCCAAGGCAGTGAGGATACAAATGGTAAAGAGTCCCCAGGCCACCGTGGAGAAACCGGCTGTGGCAGGAGGTGGAAGTGGGAGGGACTGGGCCCGCCCTGCGGTTTCATTTGAGCAGCTGCGGCGGGGGTTGGGGTGGGGGGAGCCCCCTGCCGCTCGGATCCGCCAACAGTAAGGGCGCTAACAGGACGCGCCCACTTTTTACCGAGCTGGTCTGACCCGGGTTTCTGTCATGTCAGTAAGAATCTTAGCTAACAGGGGCCAAACCCTATTAATCGGTTTATTGAGTTTAGAGCCTTCCGACGTGGTCCCGAAAGTTCCTCTCTTTTTGAACAGTACCAAACAGCTTTGTAACCTGAGAATCAGAAAACACAAAATGTCAAATAACTGAACTTCCTTCACAAAGTGAGCCCTGCCCTGCACTGTGAGAAATGAGGGTGTCTGCCACTGATAATGGTTGACAGGGTAACGTGGGCCAAAGCTTTTCATGAGAATAACCATTAGAGCTGGAAAAAATAGAAAAATAAAGAACGCTGTTGGAATTGCAGCGAAATGAGGAAGAAGTGCTGGTCCGCAACAGGAGGGAGAGACAGCGGTCAGCAGGCGCGGTGTCTGGAGCGCCCTGTCCTGCAGGAAGCTGACAGTCCCAGCGGGGCTTCCAGAAGCGCTGGGGGAGAGGCCAAAGTGCGGGGCCCGCCGAGCAGGGGGTCTCTGTAAACACCCTGGCTTGTCTGGGGCCTTGCCAGTCTGTGTCGCAGGAGGAAGAGCAGGTTGGAAGTAAAACGTTCGTACACGGACGGATCTCAGCTAGGAGCTACTTAGATAATCTAGAAAAATAACCACTTTGAAAATTAAATGGAAGGAATCCTGGATTTTTAGGGCCCTAATACCTGTGGCAGAAACACACACGCTCATCCACTCACACTCAAACACACACACTCACATGCACTCTCACACGAACTCAGTCACACACATTCACACACCCTCATGCGCGCACACACTCAGACACACACTCACACGCACAGCTACACCATTATGATCTTCATTCATTTGATAAAACTTGACTACGGCCCATGAAAATTTGCCCGCCACCCCTGTGTAGGCCCCCGCACGAACAATTCACCGTTGCAAAGGCTTTTTCTTTTTTGACGAAAGACAGTTTTAAATCCTTGCATACCCTAGTATATAAATGTAATGTAATTTATGCATTTCCTTTTTATTGGTCACTTAAGGCTTTTACAATTTTTTCAAAATAGAAATAATACTGTAATAAATGTTCAAGCAGCTGCCTGCAGCTTAGTTTTCTGGTTCTTTTTTGGATGGATTCCTAAAAGCAAAATAACTGGATCGAGCGGAAACACAATATAAAAACAAAAACCCTCTTGGAACAGGTAGCCAGCAGTTTCTAGAAGGGAAGTTTATTCTCGCACCAGTAAGCATTTTTCTTTCATAGTCAGGTGTCTGTCCCTGTGTGGTCCCGAACAGTAAATCCACTGTCGCTGGCCAGCGCCACCCAAGGGCACCTCAACGGGCAAAACTGGGACCGAACCGATTACAAGTGTTTTCTGCCGGCGCGCAGCCTTCGCCCTCGGCGTCTCAAGCGCTGCACTTGTTTCAAGGTCTGGCTCAACGCCCGCTTGCTCGGCGACGCGCCCCACGCCCTTTGCAGCTCTTGTCAGCACCGCTCGTCCCTCCGTGTCTGTCGAAGCCAACGCTACAGCGTGAACTCTTGAACCTCGTCGGACACCCCGTTTTCTGTTTCCTAGGGTGCTTAGCAGACTGCTGACTATGCAGGAGCCTTCCTCAAGACATACAGGTTGATTGACAGATGCCGTGGCCCCCTGTCACTTTTAGAATACCTGGCGGGTTCTCCTGTGGGGAACTTTCCCTCGCTGGCTGCCGGCTGGGGCGGGGGGTGGTCATTCCTGTGGCCCCAGCTTCCCTAAGTCAGGGATGGACAAGTCACAGTCCTGATTCCAATTCCAGTGTGCGGGTTTCCCCCCGACATTGAGCAATTCTGCAATACCAGCGGGGTGTCCCGCAAGTCAACTCAGTTCTGACACTGTCTTCCGGGACGTGGTGTCAGACCCCACAGGGGAAGGGCTCAGCCACACAAGGCTGCCCCGTTCACTTCAGATCCCCGTGGTAAGTCTGTCCACTTATGGTAAGGTGGTTACCTGTGCCTCTGACCGACCACGGATTGAAGTTTCCAGTGACCCCCTCCCTGGGTTTGATTCATTTGCTAGAGCAGCTCACAGAACTCAGAAAACATTTCATTCACTAGGTCACTGTTTTTTTATCATTAAAGGGATAGAACTCAGGAACAGTCAGATGGGAAAGGGGTACAGGGCCCGCTGTGGGGATGGGGCGCGGGTCTCCACACTCTCTCCTGCTCACCGGCCACCTGCCTCCTCACACGGTCGCCCTCCCCGGGTCTCTCCCAGCCCTGACCTTCTGGGGCTATCGCAAAGTCTGCATTCCCTAGGCATGATTGAAAAACCATTGCCACGGTGATCAAACTCAGTCTCCAGCACCCCCTCCACTCCCCTCCAGATAGGAGGTGGGGGGAATGAGAGAGCCAACCATCTAATCACTGGGTTGGTTCCCTTGGCAACCAGCCTCCATCCTCAGGTGCTTTCCAAATGTCACCTCATTAAAATACCAAAAGACATCTTTATCCTGCTCATCACTCAGGAGCCTCCAAGGGTAATGCCCTTATTAGGGGCTCTGTGCCAGTAAGGGGCGTGAGTCGCAGCATCACACCCTGACACCGGACCGCCAATAGGAATGCTCCCTGGGACTTTGGTTGCAGCTGTTGAGCAAAAGCACTTGGGCAAGACCCCCTACCTGGAGGCACAGCGTAGCTGGAGCTGCTGCGGGTCATGTTTCCTCCCCATGGACAAAGCCCACCTGAGAACAGAACCAGCGCCAACAAGAATCCAGGTCCCTGCAGGGAGAGGGCGTCCGGCAGACATCATTTCGTGGCCAAGCTCTGCACCCCTTCTAGGGGACGGCACTTCTCTTTCCTCCTCTTTATGTTCTTAAGTTGGTTCGACTGGCGTATCTGTCACTAGCAGTGACCTGAGACTTTGCTTACTCCTCGGTAATTCGGAGTAATACACATCGAAGTGGTGCAGGGCTCTGCCGACGTAGCCAACCGTTTTAACATCGATGTTGCCCGCCTCCGCAAAGAGGGCTGCACCCTCACTCCCAAGAAAGGCTCGTTTTTATGAGTTTGTACGCCCTTAGGGATAATTTTTTACCCACTGTTTGCCTCATGGCCCTAATATTCCCCTCGAGCCGTCGTGCTGCCGTTTGATATTAAGAAAATGAAAATCAGTGATTTCAAATCACATTTTCATTATTTCTTTCACAATACACCAGATTAAATTTTAAAAGCTAAAGACATTTTCTGTTCTTGAACTTAGAGCTGTAACTTTTAATGAAAACTGCTGTATTCTTTTTTTATTTTAATAATTTTTCTACATCTCGCTATGCAGCCTATCTTCTTTTTGGAAAAAGGCTATCAGTGTTTAATTTTGCTTTATTATGGTGTTCTTTTTTTTATGAGAGTTACGGAGAAACGTCGCTTCTGCTTCAGTATTTCCTGCTAGTACATGCTCTGATTTCGCCTCTGACCAACTTCGATCAGATCTACGATTCTAGTCAACTGAGTATTTCTCTCCTCTGAGACTCTCTCAACTTAGTTGAGAGGAAAGGTGGGGTCGGGGTGGGGGGCGTGGAGTCGGGGCCCCGTCCAACTTGCCCCCAAAGCCCCTGAGACAGCTCCAACATGACCCTCCGCGGGCTGGAGAACACGTTTCTTCATCTCAGTAGCTGGGACGGATGTGCTGGGCTCTCCGTTCAGGGTGTCCACCGGGGCAAGGGGGGTTGCACTGCGCAGGCGTCGAGTGTCAACATTTCATATCATTTTAGGCCCTTCTCCAAACAAGAAAAAACGGCACAGGCCACCTCACATAAGAAGTTATTTGAGAGTGGTGGTTTTCTCTCTTGTTCATAAGGAAAATACTATACTTGGCTTTTATTGATTTTTTCATGTGTTTCATTTTGGGAGGACTCTAATTCTATTTATTCTAATTATTATGAAAAGAATTATTCAGATTCTGTTTAAGTATTTTCCTTGTGTAGGATGCCAGCTTTGTTAGGTCTGAGAACTCAACGGCATTTCTTCTACTTAAAAATTATTAGTGATGCCTTTATTCCTGCTGGAAAAAAGAAGTGCATATTTTAGTCGCCTAATCTGCTTGTATTCGTCAGAACGCTAATGAACACCCAGTGTCATATGAGGTAAGCTACAGAAATCTGCTGACTCTTATGTCTGGGTTTCTAGAAGGATGAGGGATGAAAACACATACCAGAGTGCAGTGGGCCCCCTCTCCCCGCTCTGCTGGAGTCGGCGGCCGCCCTAACTCCGGCCCTTTCCAGCCTGGCGGGGCCCCGTCACCAGCTTCTGCCCAGCAGCAGGCCTGCCCCGCCTAGGTGCGGACCACGACACACCTTTCTGCAGGACCTCCCTGCTCCGTGGTGCCTGTCGCAGGAGGACGGGCAGGTTCCCCTGAATTACTCCAGGCATCAGAGCCTGCTCTTGCTCTCCTAACGTGATCTAACACTGAGCAGCGATGTGACGGACGACAGGCTTTGGCTGTGCCACACCACTAAAATCTGGAGCAACTGGTGACGCACAAAGCCCGGCATCGCAGACGCCTGTGCTCTGTGTCAGATCAAACAGGTGAAGTGCGCCAGGTGTGGGGTTCAAAGATTTTTATACATGAGCCAGTAAAATCTGCGGGCATTAGTGATGAAATTTTCACAGAACCTTAACAATTTTCTTAGGAAATTTAATGGCCGTTTTATTTTTAAATCCTTGTCCACGATTTGGGGCAGTAATTCTTATTTTTATCCTTTAACTGGGGAGGGGGACCTACCACCAGGGAGAAATATGTTCTGTCCTTTTTCATGATCTATCAGAAGCTCTTAAAAAATTTATGAAACCCATAGGTCTCTTAGCTTTCATTTTTCAAAAGATAATTTCTCACTCGGAATGAGTAAGATTTGGGCCGCACACTGTGAGGAGTTCCCGAAGACCATTTTTTATTGAATGCTGAGCACTGAGTGGTTGAAGAATAGATACTTTGTCCAAGTTACGCAGGAATGAGCTTACTAACGACGAGGAGAGTCGAATAAGGAAGACGAAAGGTAAAACTTCTGTATGGATTAAGTTATTTCAGTGAATGGTCCACATGCAGAAAACGGAATTTCATACACCATGTCCTTCCATACTTGGTATTTCCATGGCAGGTGGGCTTCTCCTTCCTCTCCTCTTCAGGTGAGCGCTGGAATGGGAAACAATCCCTACTGGCAGCTCCAGGCGTCATTGAAGAAGGTGTCGCGCCTGTCACCTGGTCGGGAAAGGGGGTTGGGGTTTGCGAGCAGGGTTTGCTGCGCAAGGGTGCTAGTTTTATTTTTAACTTGAAGGGACTATACAAATGGCAAAGTTCACTAGAGATGTTTTATTCATATTTTACACACAATGTTGAGAGAATAACCATTCATAAATATATATTTTCCTTTAGGGCAGTGGTTTGAGGGAGAAGGATATGTTTTCAGGGGGCAGACGCGGGACCTCACAGTTGCCATGCTCCGGGCACTCCGAGATGAAACTCTTATCAAGGTCTTATAACAGGCCGGGTCCGGGGGCCGGCACTGCAGACGGAGCAGTGGACACAACATGGATCCGCCCCCGACCCCCGCCCACGTGCATACCTGTTGGAGAGACAAACGATAAAAATGACCTAGGACACATAGGATGCAATACAGGGGAACTGACAGAAACATAAATTACGCATGTAAGATACAGATCATGCCTCGCACGGTGTGAAGGAGCGAGGGAAGGAGCGGCAGCTTTCAGGGAGGGGACATGGCGCGGAATGCCAGGGAGGCTGGCCTCCGCCTGGGCGCGATATCCGCATTCACACCCGCACTCAGAGAGGAGCGAATCAATCTCTGGATAGATCCTTCCAGGCGGCAGCAAAGGCAGGGACTGCGGCCCAAGCAGGAGCTCTCAGCCTGGCGCGGCCAGAGCCCGGGGTCCGGCCGTGAGAAATTGCCGACGCCACCTGGTGAGCTTGGACCTGCCTGCCTGTCCCCCGATTCTGAGCCCTGATGCCACCCAGCTGGGAATCGACGGAGCGGAGGGAGGGACTGAAGAGCAGCTCAAGGAAAGATGGGTCCCTTGTGGGAACCGGCCACATGCCACCAAACTTTCCCGACCTTGGGGTTGCAGGGGGCGGGCGCCCCTCTTCTGCCTGCGCGGATTCTCCCAGGGTCAAAGCGAGGAGGCCAGTGCCCGTGAGAGACAACAGAGCGCCCTGAGGTGCCCCAAGGTGTCCACCTTGTCCATCTGTAGCTTTAAAACATCTCCTCCCACAAACCCAACAAAACCACCTCCTGGGTGTGGACCTTGGTAGAGGAGGCGGCAATCTTAATGATCATCTAATCGAACTTATTTATTTTATAAAAGAGGAAAACACCTCGCCGAGAAAACAGATTTTGAGAGGTTCCACAATAGGCCCGAGATGTCACAGCCAACGGAGAATAAAACTCAGGCTGTCCTTCCAATGCCCTGCTCTCTACAACTCAAACGCAGCTTCCCGGTCTGTGCCCGAGGGGATGGGCGCCCCGACGCAGCATCAGCAGCTGAAGGACACAATTCATGTACCCTGACTCGACTTTCAGCGTCCGTCTTGGCTCTAAAGGAACCGCCTTGCCAACTGGGCGGACCGGGGGTCTTACCGCTTTCCTCCAGGGCCTGTTGAGAAGATTAAGTACCAAGTGCTAGGCACATGGCCGGAGTTCATGAACCACAGCTGTGACTGGAGCCTCGGCCGTCACTTGTCCGAGGAGGATTACCAGAGTACGTCTGACCGCCCCGCGTCTAAACACGCCTCATCCCCGTCTGCGGGAAGCACATTCGTGTCCCTGATGCCAACTGCTCCCTTGGCCTTGGACTTCCCAGGACAAGAAGGCACAGCAGCCTTGTAGAAGTGTCGGGGGGCTTTTCCCTGCGGGTGGGCGGGTAGGCAGTGCTGGCAAAACCCCCTGAGGAGTCGGCCCGTGGCTGAGCCCCACGCTCTGCGCGGGAGCGTGAGGCCGGGTCGCAGCAGCCTGCACAAACGCTACCTCGTTTCCAAGACGATGCTGCGGGCAGTGGCCATGAGGACAGTCGCCAGCAGGTTGGGGAAGCACGTGTTTGAGTACGAGAACCTGTTACGGGCTTACAGCTGTGCGCTCGTTCTTCCCAGCTAAACGCAGGGCACACACTGGCCCACGTCGGGGCCCGTGATGTGTGAAATCATTGTCTCGGTTAAAACAGTGGGGGCAAACACAAACGCTAGGGGGTATGAGGCTTTTATAGTCTACGGGCTGCCAGCTTCGCTCCTCGGCCAGGGTCTGCAGGCATCGAGGAGTCCCCCCCTGCAGGCAGGGCCCTGGGACTCGGCCCTGCAGGGGCTTAACGTCCCTGCGTGGACTCGGGTAGGCGCGGCACAGGTGCCAGGAAAGCTTGTTTCTCCAGAAAAATGTCTTCTCTGAGGTGAGGCGATGGCGCCAGAGATTTCAACACGCAATTCCCCTTGTGGCCCCCTGCCACTCAGAAGGCAGATGTTCCCCTGGCGGTGCCAACCTTTCGGACCCTTTGCACACGAGGCAAATGAACTGATCAAAGCAAGTGCCCCCTCCTGTGAGGGACACAGCAGTAGCAACGAACCTGCCTTGGGGCTCTGCAGAGACTCCGGGGAGGCACCCAGCGTGGGCCTCCCAGGCCAGCAGAGCAGGGAGAGTAGGAAAAATGGGAGGGCAAGGGCTCCGGAGCGTGACGGTTTTTCTAGAACTACCCCCTCCTTCTTCTATTTGAAGGATGTTATATTTAAGGTTCCTTTTTAGTTCAAAGATAATTAAAATGGAAAATAATAGAGTTTCTAAAGCTTAGAAGACCAGATAGAAGTCCATGGAAGACGGGTTTTATTCGATCAAAACTCACGTCCTTCCCTTTAAGCAGCCTCGTAGGTACGCCGCTTGCAGAGCAGAGGCGGCGGCATCAAAGTCAGGGCTCAGCCTGGCCCTGACCGGAAGGCTCTCCCCGCCTCGGAAGCTGAGAACATCCCGTCAGCCCGACTGGGAGGGGCCGCACCCGAGTCAGAAGTCCGACATGCTCGCCGTGATACTCTGTCGCAGGCGAAGGGAAAGGTTAAGCTTGGCTTTTGGCTAAAATGTGCTTCTACCATTACGGCTGAGTGACCACAGGGCACTAAGAAACGGAGAAGATGACGTTTCTCCCAAGGATGCACGCGTAGACCCGAGCCAGACTGGGAGACGGTGTTGTGTGGCTTAGGGTCACAAACGTCTAACCCTCCAGGCGGGGGCGCCCCCCACCCCACGGGCGCTCGGACAATGAAAAGATACAGCGGATTCTAAGAAAAGACTCCTGCCTTGAAGAAGTGGACCATCTCTCGGCACAAATAGAGATTTAACATATAGAACAAAAAATGAGCGAAAGTGATACCGAAGCAGCAAATTTACGCATGGACTCGGGCTGCTGTCCAGGCCAAGTGGCGCTTCCTGGGCCAGAGCGGAGGGCGCTGGGCCCTCCTCGGTCCCAGCGAGCGTGGCAACCGTAAACATGCCATGAAAGCTCTTGATGAGCCGGGGGGCAGCCCACCCCCAGCACGGAAACACCAGGCAGCGTGACGGAAAGGACATGGACCAGGCACGCAACTGTTATTTAGCCGGGACACAGACTGGGAAACGCAGAAAGGGCAGATGGCGCGTTAAGGTCTTTCAGGGGCCACCAGACAACACAGATGAGGGGAGAAGGGTATGGCAGGTCCCCACAGTCAACCACGGTCCGAAAACATTCAGTGTGAAATTCCGGAAATGGACAATTCCTGCGTTTTCAATTGCACGCACTTCTGAGAAGTGGAATGAGCTCCTACGCTCTCCCACTTTGTCCCCCTCACCCCGGGAGTGGCCCAGCCCCCTGGCCACTGTCCCCACACTCCGTACTCTCTCTGCCCGTTGGCCACGTGGCGGCCATCTCAGTTAAGTGGCGGGCAGGGGGAGGGAGAGATTACCGTCACATACCTTTTATGACAGCATGTCGTTATTATAGTTTTTATTTTATTATTGGTTATTGTTGCTAATCTCTCACTGTGGCTAATTTATAGATTGCACTTTATCATGGGTGTGTATGTATAGGAAAAAATCACAGCATATAGTATAGGGTTTGGACTCTCCACTGGGGGGCTTGGGTCACATCCCCTGTTGAGAAGAGAGGACCACCGCTTAATCACTGGTACTGCTTTGTAGCTACCCGTGTCTCGGTCCGCTTCCCATGTGCCTCACAAGACGTGCACAACGAGGAGCAGGGGCCCCCGTTCTGCTTGCGGTTTCGTCTGAATCACCTAAAAGAATCTCTAACACAGAGGCGGTGTTCAGTCTATTTATGTCAAATGTATTAATAACAGATTTCAACCAACATGGAGATTTCACTAACTCGTATTGAATTAAAGTGGTGAGGGAGCACTGAATGGTTACAGCAACTGCATTTATAATGGCTTCTTTATGATTTAATCTGCGGTTACTTCAAAGATGTTTCTTGAGCAAGAAAATGCTAAGAGGCAACCAAATACATTTAGGATTCTTCTTTGGTGCAATCTATCTCATATATGATCCACTGCACAACACAAGGGTGTTAAAAATTACTTTGTTTTTAGCCGCTTTGAGGTTTTACATTTACTAATACCTCAAGACAGAATATTATTTCACCCCAAATGTTTTTATGACATCCCAGCCTCACTTAATATAAAGATTTTCTGCTCTGAAAGAAATAGTATGAATATTATTTGACTAGAATAAATGATTTGCATATATTCCTACAGTAAAAAAACCAACTAAGAAGAAAAGATATTAGCAATACAAGTTACTGAGAAGAGATTCATATACGGAAGGATGTAGGATCAGCCTCTCTCTGAATCAATAAAAACAAGCAACAAGACAGAAAAACAAGCATAGTAAGTACATAGGAATTTTATAGGAAAAAAAGTACAAGTGTATATAAAGTACCAATAGATAAAAAATTTGCTCAACTTCAGAGGTTATTGGGGAAGGCAAATTGAAACCACAGTGAGTTTCCAGTTCATACAGAGTTTGGCAGAGAGTTTGACAGTCCTGGCTATCGGTCAGCGTGCAAAGGTAGGGCTGTCTAGGTGCTGGTGGGTGAGCCCATGGTTACCGCGTTGAAACGGGCTGAACCTGTTAAGGTGAAACGTAGCTGCATTCTGTTTCCTAGCAAATTCAATAACGGGTACATTTGTAGGAAAACTCCCATACATATAAGAAGTCACGTATAAGAATGCTCTTACAGCCCTGGCCAGGTGGCTCAGCTGGCTGGAGCGCTGTCCTGTTCACCGAAGGGTTGGGGGTTTGATTCCAGGTCAGGGCACATTCCTATGTTGTGAGTTCGATCCCTGGTCAGGGAGCACAGGGGAGGCAACCAATCGATGTTTCTCTAGCTCTCTTTCTCTCTCCCTTCCTTTCTAAAATCAATAGACACTTTTTAAAAAATTTAAAGAATGATTTTACAGCTCTCCTTATAAAAACAACAAAACCATATGCAAAAATAAACAACTAAAAACAACCCAAATGTCCTATAACAACAGAAGAGTTACTTTGTTCTACGTTCACGTAGGGGAATATTATTCAGCAAAGAACACGAATGAACTCCAGCTGCACAAGTCAATGTGGACCACATTACAGTGGTCTCCCCTTACCACAATTTCATGGGCCATGGTTTCAGTTAACTGTGGGCAATTGTGGTTCAAATATTGAATAGAAAATTCCAGAAATGAACAATCCCTGAGTTTTACATTGCCCACTGTTCTGAGTGGCGTGACAAAATTTTGCCCCGTCCTGTTCCATCCCGCCCAGGACGGGAATGGTCTCTTTGTCCGGGGTCACCATGTGGTGGACTCTCCCTGCCCATTGGTCACGTGGTGAGTAGCCTCCTTGTTCTCAGATGGACTGGAGCAGGGACCCCGTTCAAGTCACACTGATCCCCTTGAACAGTGGCCCCAAAGCATAAGAGTAGAGGTGCCGGGGACTCGGACACGCCAACAATAAGCCGGAAAGTGCGTCCTTTACGTGGAAAGGGGCGTGTGTGTTGGAGAAGCATGGCGTAGGCTGGGCTTGGTGCTGCCCATGGTCTCAGGTGCACACTGGAGGGTCTCGGAACGCATCCCCCACGGAGAAGGGAGGGCGACTGTATACTCATTCAGAATGATTCCATTTTTTGACATTCAAAACAAAATAACATTTAAGGATATATACAGAAACATTTTAAAAAATCTATAGAAAAGCAAGATAGTGATAATCGGAAATTCAGGATAGTGGTGTACTCGGGAGCGTTTGGGAAGAGAGATGCAGCTGAAGGTTTCTGGGGCGCGGTCACGAACTCCTTCTTGGGGGGTGGGTACAGAGACCCCTGTTTTTCTTTTTGCTTTAAATTGCTCTCATATGCATTCATTCATCCTTGTACACATCGGCCATTTAGTAAGACAGTCACTCTTGACGTCCATGCAATATTCTGTCATATTTAGGACATTTCTGTCTAGTCCTCTTTGCTTTGATTTTTACAAGACTAGCAATAGGTGCTGAATTTTTAATTCAGTTTTTAATTCATGTTTAAAGGGTTATTTTTGCCATTACATGGCACACTGGGGTCAAACTTGGTTCTCATGAAACAGACCCAGCAATAACGTGCCAGAGAATCATGTGTGTGTTAGAGCAACATGTCGAGCTCACTTCTAAGGTATCGTTTCCTTTCCAGATGCAAACATCACAGCTTCTGCTTTGCACTGTAGCCGATGCCAGCGGCACACCAGCTGGAATGTGTCCTTTTCTGAGGGCAGCTCTGGGACAAGTCTGAGGAGTCTAAGAACAGCACCTGTAGAAAGTTCTGGAACCCTCTCTCTTAGTAAGTGCCGAGGGCTGTGACTTCGGAGAGCTTTTTTATATTATAAACTATGTTTGACCTGATTTATGATCCCAAGACTTACTATTTTGTTAATTTCTTATTCATTTAAACTAGGCACAGATTTAATATGAGGTAACAATCTATTTCTCATGATGGCACAGATGGCACTACGACAGGACATATTTATCAAAATAAGAAAATGGAAAAACAAGTAATATTCGGCGACATTTAAATGAGGCTTTCCAAAGTGCCAAGACTTCGAAGGAGACAGCAAAATGAAAATAACAGAGATGGCATGGCCTTGGTGTCATTTTCAGGTGCATTTCAACGTATGATTAACGGTTTCGTAAATACGTTTCTCACTTCATCCACATCAACAAAGGACTTTGGATTAATTCACTCTTTCTGACTCCTTCCTTAATGGATTTTTAAAGTCCATGGCAACGAATCAATGCACCACAGACTGAAATCTATGAAATGCACTCTATTTTTTACACCCAGAAAACCACGAGAGTGCAGCCCTATAAGTGATATGGCAAACAGATTGGCACTGTTTGTCCTATACACGAAAGGTGACATGACGTTTCAGGATAACTTTAATATTTTAAAAAGTTACAGTTTTTACTTCTTCATGGCAACTCATAGGCTCTGGGAGATTCTAAAGGCTTACAGCATGCACATTACAATGTTCGCTAAACATGTTCCTTATGGAAATGTCTTTGCCCCGATGTTTGAGTCTTTAAAAGGAGCAACGAAAGAGCAGGCGGCACAGAGCGACCTCCCCAGCTTCACAGCCCCTGCTCTCCTCAGGAGAAGGGCGGCTCCCAGAGCCGCCCTCAGAAAGGAGGATTCTGAGGACTCAGAAGAAAGAAGATTGCGAAGGTCGAGGGCTGAAAGGCGGTGAGAACAGACAAACAGGCCTATGGCATAAAACAGAGGGACTTAAAACAACCCCAGACACAAACGAGAACGGGGAACATGGCGGGGAGGAGAGGACGCCAGCCAGCAAAGCAAGGACCCCGCGAGACGTGAAGTCGCGAAATTTGCTCTTCGGGCAGATGGTGATAAAATTCGATCCCCACTTCACATCATTTCCAAATGGGTTAGGATTAGAAATGCCAGATGCAAAGAACTGATAGGAGCATATCGGAGAATATATTCTGTTTATCAGGCTCCAGAACACTTTCTCAAACAAGGCACAGGAAGTACAAGCCATGAAGACAAGTGACCGAATGTGCCCACACCAAAGTCAAAATTCTGAACACGAAAACATAAATTTTGAACATCATAAAACATAGTCAAATGACAGGTTGCCGATGAGGAAAATTACTTGTAACACTATGAGGCAACTAAGGTTTTTAATAATCATAACGATGCAGTGCATTAAATAAATAAATCATTGATTCGGAATTAAAAATCAAAGTAATATGGCAGCAAAAAATTTATATAATTTTTAGTATGTGCCAGACACTGCTCTAAGCACTTTGCACCAGCTCATTTAATCTTCACAATAACTTGGAGGCAGGATTATTCTTCCCACTTCGTGGAGAGAGAGTCAAAGGAGGAAAAGCATTAGCACTCATGAAACGTGTTCAGCGGACACAGGGGTCTGTCACATTTCTGTTAGCACTTCTCTGCACGTTCTAAATATTTTCCAATTAAATTTGTTCTTTAACTTAATGACACTGTTAAAGTGACAGGAAAACAGATGCTTTGAGAGTAAGAACGGGGACCAGCATGGGTGTGACAGGGAGATGTTACTGACGGAGCACCAGTGAAAGGAGGGCTATATTTTTCAGCGAGAGTCCTGTGGGCAGAAGCAAGGAGGAGAGACAGCAACTTCCCACCCGAGAGAGGAGCTGTGACCTGCTAGCGGGCGAGCCCAGCGCAGCCCACAGGTGCACACGGTCGGCCAGCACAGGATCACTGCTGACCGTTCGAGTATTTTCACGTGGGGCACACACTTCCTACTTCATCTCAGCCCTGACAGACACTTTGTGTCTTCTGCCAGGCCATTTTGTTTGTTTTCCTGGTATATGGAAACTTCTGCGTGTGCTGTCCTTGCAAAAGAATGCTATAAACAGGTAGGTGAGGGTTGGATTTGGGACCGAAGAGAAAGATGTCTTCACCAGCGACAGCCGAGAAAGAGAAAGGGAGAGAGGGCATGGGAGATGTTTGGAAAGAGAAATTGGCAAAGGTGTGGGCTTCAACAGGAAGGAAGTAAAATATTTTTTAAAAGGTTAGTAAGGACGCAAAACGAGAGAGCACCTCAACACGCCACCTCAGCGGGACTTCGGCACGGCTGTGCGGTGAGAGGCATCGTTACTGAACAGTTTGTCCCAGTCCCCCAAGTTCTGCCCCCCGACATCAGGGCTTCCCCCCACTTTGAATCTGATCCTGACCCCGCAGCCGTGGCGTCTAGTGTTACTTCTGTGGCTTCCAGAGCCCCGCCTTGGCTGCCTGCCCCAGCCCTTTCGGGCTTCCCTGGGTAAAATCTTTCCTGGCCCCACCCGGGAAGGAGCCTGAGGACTGTCCTCGCCTCTGCGGAAACGCGACGCCGGTGCAACTTTCCTGGATGCGCCAGAACCTTTCTGCTTGACTCTGGGATGGTCTCCGCCATTTCCCTCTGCAGTCTGTTCTCTTTCCCCTTAAAGAACGTTTAAAACTTCCTGTTTCACCTGCTTGGAAGCATGTCACTGGTGTTCAGATGCTGAACGAGGCAGTGCCTCCAAACTTCAGAAGAATCGGTTGATTCCATCGGTTTTATAAATTTTGTAAAATCTTCTCCTTTTCTTCATCACCAGGGGGAAAAATATCCAGGAAATGTTACCCCCATGCTGGGGGGCGGGGCTTGCTATTTTAATTGAACTGGCTGATCAATCCAGTCAAATAAGTGCTTACTGTTTTTCTCTAGCGAGTTCGCTGCTTAATTGAACTGAATAGATTTACAGGTTTTTGGGCATTTCAAGGACAAAACCGCAGTGAAAACCAACAGCTCCATGTGTCACCCTCTGGACAAAATGAGCGGCTGAAATTTTTCCACATCTGCAGTTAGGTTTTGGCTACGTTTCTTATCCTTGTGAAGCTTTGTTCGTACAAATTCAATGCTCAGGCACCTCCAGTGGGCCGGATGTTCTGGAGCGCTGGCCAAGGGGACCGTCTGAGGCAGCGGGGGCTGAGGAGTGCGGGGTCTGTTGCGGGCTGCGCGGAAGAGGCAAGTTTCTTCCTCGAGAAACTGATGAACCTAGATCCAGGTTTTCAGAGGTTTTATACGTAAATGCTCTCTAATGTGAACGTGTTCTGGGCACTGCAAGTGCCCAGATGAACAGGACGGAGTTCCTCCCTTCGATGACTGATACCCGTTGGGAAACTTCTGTCGGCCTGAAACAGGATCGAACGGCTTAAAAGACAAAGAAGCCCTCATCTCACATAAACGCGACGCTAGAGGGAGAGCGATCGGTGTTTTGGCGGGAGTCACGAAGTGACTTGATTATGACACTGCAGACACACTGTTGATTCCGAGAGCTTCGGGTAGAAGCCACCCTAAAGCAGGTTCCTCCTTTGGGTACAGGGTGGGTTGGGGACAATCAGGACCCCCTGCTCTCCTGTCGTGTCTAGTGTCTGTGGGTGAATATGTGAACACAGAGGGGCATCCGGGGGCCCAGGGAGAGAGAGAGAGGGGAGAGGGGAGAAGACGCGTACAAAATACAGAGTGAAAAACTACCTCAGTTACAGAACGTAAGCCTGTCTCTCTCTTTTGGTGGGGCCAGTTGAATACAGATCCAGGAAGAGATTCTGGGGGAGCACCCGGCACTGGCTGACAATACTCAGGGTCCCCACCTCCGCATTAGAGAATATAAATTTTTAGTGGGGGCCGGATACAGAAATAAAATCGGGGCTCTGTTAGGAAGTGAGAACGAAAGAGACAGATGTTGCATAAGCCACTGACCCTATGGTGTACATCGACTTTGCCGTTTCTTCTTGTACGGCCAAGGGAAGATGGCGAGACAACACAAATAACTGTGACAGACGGCGCGATATAATAAGCAGTCATCCTCGTAAGTCGGCCAGAGTTGGTATTAGAGCTGAATCGTGCGTTCCACCCCTGAAATAAACGTTTACCATTTTGGGTGGATATATCCGTACCTTCGGAAATCCTTGCTGTGTGAATGCTAGTTTGTACAAATCCCTGAATGTCTCTGGAACCACGTGTCATTTTTTAAAACATACGAGGTCTGTCAGAAAAAGTCCAGTCATCGTTAATATAACGAGAACAGTTTGCACAACACTGATGTGACCTGGCAGCCAAGGAGAGGGGACTGTGAATGTGTGAACAACGATGACGTCACTGTGCTCATTAGTGGGGGTGGTAGACGCCCTCGAGTGAGCACATGTACTGTGTGGCCATCTCATTCAAAATGACTGAGCAAGTAGGGCAATGAATCTGCATCAGATTTTGCATTAGGCTTGAACGTTCCTCCATGGAAACTGTTCGGATGGCTCAGAGGCCGCAGCCGCGGGTACCTGGTGATTGGCAGCTTCATCACAACAACACACCTGCTCACGCATCCCGTCTCGTGCAGAGATTTTTGGCAAAACATCAAATCTACCAGGGGACTCGGCCCCGCTACAGCCCAGCTTTGGTGCGCTGCGACTTCTGGCTTTTCCCAAAACTAAAATCGCCTTTGAGAGGGAAGAGATTTCAGATTATCTATGAGGTTCAGGAAAATACGATGGGGCAGCTGATGGCAACTGGGAGAGCCATGTGAAGTCCCAAGGGGCCTACTCTGAAGGGGACGGAGGCATCATTGTCCTACGTACAATATTTCTTGTATCTTGTATCTTTTTCAGTAAATGTCTCTATTTTTCATAGCAATGGCTGGATCCTTTCTGGCTAGACCTTGTATTTTCCCAATGTGTATTTAACCTTTTAAACTTTATCTAAGATTTTTCTCTGATTTATGGCCACTTTCCACAGAGAAGGGAAGGTTTCGATAACTGCAGAGGAGTCGTCATACACCCAGTGAGGAGAGAACAACACACGCGTGTTGAGACGTGGGCGACAGGCGCAGAGCTGGCGTGACCCGGTAGTGACCTGCCTTGTCAGCCTGCCTGTGAGCTGAGCTTGAATATGCACCTCAGCAAAGTCTCCCATCAAAGCGTGTCATGAACGATCGGGGTCACCTGCAAACAGTCAAAACACTTACGCCAAATTCGTAAATGCCAACGGTCCTCAACATAATGGAAGCTAATAATAAATTTCATGAAAAAATGTGTGAACCAATTATTGTGTGAACCTGAAGGAGGAATGATGCCTTCCCAGCAGAGAGGCACTAGCGGTATTAATGCAAATCGCTAAATATTCATGGTGGATTGAGGAGTTCCTCTGGCACCTTCTAGGGTGATGATCTGATGTGGACAGCAGGGAAAAAAGCCCACGGCTCTGGGATACCCACGTTAAGTTAAAAAAGAAAGCAATTCTTAACATAAAGAAGGGCTTTGTCTTTGAAAACGGAGGGGGAAACACATTCCACCCCCTTTGACTTGACAGACATGTTAACTGTGCTCGGAAAAGAATCTCAGACAGTGCAAAGAATAAATGTGCTCCCCAGAAAATAGGAAAACTATTTTCAAGGGAGGAACATAAGCAGATCACACAGGTCACTTTGCACAACAATCGACTAGCTTGTGGGCAGAGCCTGCGCGGGCCCCAATCACAGGCAAGCCGCACGCTGAAAGGACGCTCCTGGAAGAGTTTCAGATTAAATTAGATAGTAAGCTAGTCACCAGAGGAGGAGCATCCCCTTTTTTTTTTTCTTTTTTTCTTTTTTTGCAGCCTTGCCTTATGCGGGCTGTATAACTGCAATAAAAAATTAACTTGCATTATAATTAACCAGGAGATTTGGCTGGCTGTGTGTAAAAACACACAGATGTCTCAGACTTTATAATCACTTGGGAAGGAGGTTGTAATAAAAATATGTTCAGCTGTTTGCCCAGAACATTTAGAAATAAAAGTCACTAAATCTCAGTTGGCCGCAACGGCACGGGCTTCGACTTCCACCTCCCTCCTGAAAATCGCACCCCATACTTCTGGAACTCGTTAATTCACTTTGCCTCACAAATGCACACTCAGAGCATTGGGGATATGCAGATAAGTTCACATCTTCTAAAATTAAAGAAAGCTAGAAGGGATTAATGATTATTAAACACACATATCTTTGAGTTGAGTTAATTAATTTAATGAGAATGTCACCCCTAACATCAGGTTAAGACCGTATCTGCCTCAAGGGACTGATAATTTCAATGGGGATGAAGGGGGTCGTGGGGCACCCTGTCGGGGCAAGATTCGGTAGGTCAAGGGTCACGGCACCTCGGAGACCCTGCCTGTTCTGAGAACCTACAGGCCAGGGAGGAAGGCATTGGACAGATTTCGCAGGGTCAGTTTTGTGCACCTATCACTTAAGAAGCTCGGGGGCAAGAAAGGGGGGCTCTCAAATTTGATTCCACCTCCTTAAAAATCACTGCCTCCTCCCTAGCACAAGCCGCCTTCCTTTTTCCGTATTGAAGCACCATCACCCAAAATTCGCCGAGGGCCTGCTACACGCAAGGCATCCTACCGCCGCCTTCCACTGATTATTTTATTTAATCCTTGAAACAGTGGTAGGTATCTAATCAATGCTTTACGGAAGAGAACTGAGCGATTTATCCAAAACCTCTTAACGTAACGTGACAGAAATAGGATGTGAATCCAGACTCCAAAGACAACGGCCGGTGAGTGCCACATCTTCTCTGGGGCCCAGCTCCTCTCCGCCTCTGACCTCGCGCCTACATGGCTGTCATTTGGGCTCATCTTAATGACTCCTCTGTCCTGATGCCTCCCTTACTGAAGAAATTCCTTCCCGTTTTCTAGTCAGAACCTTTTTCTCCATGACCTATCTTTTCCAGCTAAGAGCTCTATTTGTTCTGGCCTGTCCCTGGTGGCCTTGGCTGGCTTCGGCCCATAGCAACGACTAAGCCCCTACGTCCTTGATCTGAAAGGGAAGGCAGGCCAAACGGAAGGAGGGAAAGCGAAGGGAGGCCGATGGGGCCAGAGTCAATCTTCTTTAACTTTTAAAATGTAAAATTTAAACCGAAGGTCAACCCGTGCCAATACAGGAGAGTCTTCTAAAGTTGGCGCTATAGCATGAGCTTCAGGAGAACAGGTTAGCTTCTTCTCCAGCACTCTCAGCAAACAAATGGTATTTGACACAACACCTGTTTTGGACAAAGCAGACATGTTCCCTGCTCTCACGGGGCCTGCAGTCTATGACGCTGTGGGTTAGAATGACACATTCTTGCAGATTTGTGAAGATTAAGGGCCCGGAGCTTATAACAAGCAGACGCCTGTTAAAATCTGGTTTGCTGCTTCTGGGTGGAAACCAAGTATCACCTATTTGAATTGAGCTAAGTCACGTCTTGCTTCTCTGTTGGTACTGCCAGTCGAGTGATGAGAAACCAAGGCGACTGGGGATCGCAGCCCTTGTCCCTGGGCCCCAAGTCCAGCCACGAAGGGCGCTGTAGAGGGGGGCCGAAGGGGAGGTTGGATCGTGCCAGGGTGCTCTTCCGGGACAGAGATGGTCCATCTTTTCGATCTTAACCGCCCGCCGGGCAAGAGCGAGCCTCACAAAGGAAAGTGGAAGAGGCAGTGGGGGCGCGCGTAAGCTCTTACTTGTAGAGGGAATCAAGGCTGAGATACCAAAGATGAAACGCCATTTGCCCTGACTAATGCTGTAGATGCTTCTCTCCCGTCTCTGTAAACCCCTCCGCACCAAATCTATACCACGCCTCTCGGGACCCTCCTCAGACCTGTGCCACGCCTCCCAAGACCCTCCCCATTTGGCCCAACATAAAATGAGCACGGGGCTATTGTTCTGGGCCCAGGCTTTGAGAGGGTACTCCACTGGGCCCGCATGCGTAAATAAACTTTCCCTTCGTTACTCCCGGTGCCGCGTGAGTCTTTCCTGGTTTCACTTTCTGCAACATACTCAACTTGGGAAAGTAACTTATAGCTACGATGTCACGGTGCATTCCCAGTGTCCTGGGAAACCATGCTACACCCGTCTTCGTAGGGGCCACACGTGTGAATGTGTGTAAAAGACAGATGCACACGTGTGTGTAAATACACAGACATACAGAGAAATACCCAAAATCTACATACACGATCCACTAAGTTTTAGTCAGTTGCCATAACTATTTACACAACACACAGGGTGAAATTTGCGTCACCCCTCAAAGTTCTCTCCCAAGTCATTCTTGTGGCCAAAGCCTTTCTCAACTGTGTTGGCTTAACAGCGCAAATTTCAGGGAAAGTTCACAGTCAGTTTATAAACCCCCTACGGAATACCTTTTTATCAAGCATCTAAATGCCTTTCCAGTGTTTAACCAAGATTAATTGATTTATGTATTTATTTAACCCAAGTGCACGTATGCCTTCTAATTTCATTAAACTGTTGCCAGCTCTCAGTGTTTACAAGTGAGATAATCAAGGGCAAATAAAAGCAGCGTTCTGGTGTTTAAGGCATTTAATACTTCAGGACCCGCCCCCTAGCCTTTTTTTTACTTTAGCTGTGCTTTGCGTTCCTGGCTGGAGACGGACTGTCTATCAGGTTTCCTGTAAACGGGGCTCGGACTCCCTTGCAGGTTCATTCACGAAGTAAAAACAACGCCGCCGGCCCCGCGCACTGGAGGAGGGAAGCAACCTTGACTACTCGCTGTGTTCCCGTCGCTGTCACTTACTGTCAGCATTTGAAGAGCCATCAGTTCATGTTTGCTCAGCTAAGTGACAGTAACCGAGGCTAACGGGACTTTACGCCAATACTCCTGGTCACCTCATTGAATTTAAGGAAGAGAACGTAACGGTGCCCGGAACAGCTGTCATTTTGTCCTCTTGTGCGGGAGCACGGGCAACTCACTTGCTTTGTCGTTTGTCCAGTGACCCTCAAGGTGCACACCCCGCACAGGAAGGACTTGAGCTGGGGCTGCGTGCAGGGTCCTGGGTTCTCAGACGCCAAGCTGCCTCAGTGAAAGGCCCTCAGGGGGGCATGTACGTCATCGGTTACAATCATGTAGATTACAATGTGGCTGTTAACATCTTTCTTCCTAAAGCTAGTAATAAAGGGGAAATCAATAATAGTAACACATGCTGCTGTATTTTTCAACCAGCATAAAGGCTCAGTTTAGCAGGAGGCTGGAGTTTAGAAAATGACAACCATTCAAAACATACTGAAAAAATGAGCCGACAAATCTCTGTGTTAAGTTTTCCAGTGGTGTCGCCTCTGCCCTAGTAGCTTTCGGATCATGTAGATGGGGGGAGACTGAGCCCATGGGACTCTACCTCCCTGTCCTTCAGCCTGAGCGCTTCTGTTTTTACCCAGTGAATTATCGGAGGTTCTGTAGAGGGACACGGAGAGAACAGGCCACGGGCGCAGCCGTACCCAGTCCATCTGTTCCTCGTCGGAGGCTCCGGAACTATAAACACCCAGGTTTTGTCAACTTGGTTCACTGGTGCTTTTAAGTCGCTTACCTCTGAAGTGGCAAATCTGAGAGGGGGGTCAGAACACCAAGAGTGGGCACACTGCCTACCACAGAAAGCAATCACCAACACAAGGTTTTAATAGCCTAAACAACGTAGCTCCGCCGTAGGAAGAGACGCACAGAACCCTGGAATAAGGCGGAGGATCAGTTGATTTTTGATAAGGGTTCCAAGTCCACTTAATGAGCAGAGAGTGCAGGAGCTCCCCCAGATCCACGGGGCACACGTTCCAAGGCCGCAGGCAGCACCAAGCCCTGCGTGCCCCAGGCTTCTCCTGCACACACGTATTTTTCCACTCACATGGAGCATGTGCGTCATCCCCGTTATAAAGCAGGGAGGGGCCTGAGGGGCCCCCCCGGGGAAGCCACCCAGGACACCACACGGGCGATGGCAGCCCCGGTTTGGACATCGGAGCTGCTGGTGCGCTCCAGCGCCGAGGACGGATGACACTGATCTCAAAATAAGCGAGTACTGAAAACAGTCTAACAACTACAAGCGAATAAAAATATATTGGAGATTCCTTCCATATTTTCCAGGAATTATTAAAAACCGCCTACTTTGCTCCTGCCAAGCTTGTCCTCTGTTACGGACGCTACGGAATTTCTTCTACTGAATCACTTCTGACACTGGGCTGAAAGGTGCATCGGCCAAGTGCCAAAAAGCTTTGGTTAAGAATTAGTTTATGTTCCAGCCTAAAAGGTCAGTCGTCAAAGCCTCTAAGAAGCTTACCTAAGAATCCTTTCGGTTTTCTGATAAGAAAACTTACCTTACTAGGTGAAACACATGCAGACAATGTAGTGGCTGACGTAACTAAAACTTCCAGGGCCTGTCTTCAAGTACGGTTTGACCCAGGAGTCGCCCGGGAGACTCAAGGCTAGCCCATTTTAAGCTCTGCTTACCATGGCTGGTTTCGCCTAAAATGGTTTGCAGAGCTTTGCCGGCAGCCCCGGGCCTGCCACAGAACCTTTCAGCTCCATGAGGTTATGCCGAGCTCGCGCTATTTTTCTGGGGCTGCTCTGGTTAGAGTGGCCAGGGGCATGGACTGCGCTTGGGTCACATTCTCACCCCCAAGGTCAGGAGATCGACCTCACCCAAAACAGGAGGACACAGCGAGAGGGAATTCTCCCCAAGCCCGAAGCGGCGGCTTCCAGAAGCCCAATTCTGGGTGGTCAGGCACAACCTAAACTTCCAGGCCAGGCCGATGGTTTTTCAATGTGGAAACCGCTCAGAGCCCCGTCACAGCTGTTCGCGGTGACTAAGAGCCTCGAGAGACCACCCAGATCCCTGTTGCACATGTCTCCGACCGTGACATCCAAGTACTCAGCTCCCTGGTTGGTGGGCACATCACTTACACTGAACGCCAGTGAAACGCTCGGGGCCCCAGGCACACTGTGTAATGCAAAGTATCAATATGAATTGTGCTCAAGGGGCGTCCCCAGCGAACGGAAGGAAGCGCCCAGCTACACTGACATACAAAGGGATGTAAAGGAAATGCTCGTTCCCCTGCCTCCTCACCACATAATTTTCAATTTGTTTTAACCATATCTTATATTTCGGAGGTCACATTTTCTTTCAGGCTGTCTGTACTTCAATCGCTTGATTTTCTAAAGGTGATCCTGACACTCCCTTTTTTAGAAATCGAGCCATTTCTAGAGAATGACAGAGCATTTGTTAGAATCGCAATATGGTGACAGGATCCTCCATACCTTCGTTCTCAGCTCCGAGAAAAATTGATTTTTCAAGTGCCACTGATAAAGGATTACAGTCACTTGGATTTTTTCTTTTTGTCTTTTTGAGAAATAAAGAGAAGTGATTTGAGTTAAAGGTGTCAAGTCCCCTCTTTGGTCACAGAAACACATTTAGATCTTGGTGTCACCGGGGAAATGAATGAAAAGCCGGCACCTGGGGTTCTGCCGGGAGGGGAGGCAGAGACCCCGCCTGATGGCCGATCGACGTGGCAGCAGAGGTTGGCAGAATCCCCAGTGCGGGTGCAGAAGAGCCAGGGACGGCAGAGAGGGTTGGACAAGTGGAACTCCTCGTGGTGATTTCTTCTAGATGTCGCAATGCCAAATGACCTATATGCACCAGATTCTCTCCTGCCACCGCCACCACCGGCTGGAGGCCAAGTCAGAGCATTTTCAACTACTGACCAAATTACACGTTTTGTTGTCATGCTGTTGACGCTTTCGATTTTTATTTCATTTTCATTTTTGTGTTGACGTCCAGTAGTGAAAACTGATGATGGACTTAAGCCTTAAGGAACGGGGTAGAAGGATATGTTCACTAACTGAGAAGTGGTGAGCATTAAAAAAACCATCACGTGCAGCCAGCAGGCTACGAAACAGCACGCGGCATGTTCATTCATCGCTAAAGGAGGACCGTGTGGTACGAGTTCACTCTTACTGGGCTCTTCTCATGGGCCCGACGCTGTTCTGAGTGACCAACTCTTGGTCCTACCTCTTCAGGTGGGTGCCAGATGCCCTCAACCGAGGCCCAGGGTGGGGTGAGGCTGCCGTGGCCTCAGTGAGATATTGAGGATGAGTGTGAGGAGGCTGCGTGGGCCAGCCTGCAGCGGCATTCACCGATGCCAATGGTGATTATTTGTGGATATAGGAGTAAGTTCCCTGGTGAGGCTTACTTTGTTATTTAAAAGTGCAGAAAAGCATAAATACTTCCCATTAAAATACATGTCTTCAGAATCAGAACATAAACATCAACGGCCGTCGTCAATTTGGGGGAAAATGTTTCATTTACTGAGCATAGTTTCGTGCTTCTTACTCTGACTGCTGCACAGACAACTCAGACTCAACCAGTTTCCAAGGGGATGGCGGTCTGTTTGCCTTTCCCTCAGTCCTTTCCTCCTCCTCCTCCTCCGCGTCGTTCCTTTTCTTGGTGGGCGGGAACAGTACACCCCCAGCCATCCAGGAAAGACTCCCGGGAGCCACCTCCGACAGTTCACCCACCTGTCCCCATCTGGATAGCAGGTGAGCAAGCGCCATGAATTTCACTACCCACGTGGCTCTCCAACCCACACCTTCCCCTCCTTGCCCTTTCTCTCCATCACTGTCCCGGTCGGGCGAGATCTCCCAGTGTTTCCTGCCTGCATCGCTGCCGCAGCCTCCGGAGCAGCCGTGCCTCCTCCATCCGTCACGCTCTTCCTCTTCCCTCCGTCTCTCTGCTTTCCGCCCTATCTTGCCTGCAAAACTGACTCTGTGGGAGCACAGCCCAATCAGGCCCCTTCTTAAAAGTCTTGAGTTATTAGAATTCACCAGCTGGTTTTAAATCTTTTTTCCCTGCAGCCCTTGGACGAAGGGTAGCACCTACTCATTATTCGGTTAATGTTAATTAGGCGCTTACAATGCCCCAGGCAATTTGTGAGTGATGGTGACATAACAGTGGCCGAAACAGACCCGGCTTCTCCAGAGGTGACCTACTCACCCTGGTCTGGCCAGCACCTTCCCGGTGTGAGTGCTGCCCACCTCGTGGTCCAGGAGACCCCGACCTGGACATGGCAGCAGGGATGCCCACTGCATCCCTGACCCTGGAGAACTTGCCTGCCGGCTTGGGAAGGTGGGTAAGCCCTTAGTAAATAAGCAAACAAAGGAGTTTCTTCTTATAGCATCTGAAGGTGGTCATTATACACATCTTTTACCTTTGTGCAGGGTCCGGCACAAATCACACCTCTTTTTTATTACAAAACCATGAGCATGTAAGCCTGCAACATAATACCCCACTCAAGAATACCCTATGACGTTTTAGGTGAAATGTTCACATTAAAACTATAAATTATTGTACCCCTATTATTACCCTACCAACCACACTCAGGCGGGTGTCACCTGTGCCGGGCCCCGCATATTTTACAGTGAGCCCCAAGTCAGCTTTCTGATGGAGACGAAGCGGCGTTGAGCGGGTGAACACACTGAACACAAACCGAAACGCGGGCGACCCACATTCCCCGGCTCATGCAGTGCAGAGCGGCCAGGGCAGCTCCGATGGCCCGAGAGAGCAGGTGAGAGGGGGGAATCAGCCCCACGCCCCCAGGAAGGGGGAGTGTGACCACCGGCCAGGCCTGTGGCCAGCAGGGGGCCGCCCCTGAGAGGGGGTTGCCAGGGAACCGGGTGGGCGGAGCAGGGGTGGGAGCTCTGGCTGCTCTCACCTAGGCTCCACGTTAGCCTGCTGCCCGACAAGTGGGGCGACGCAGTGCCCGCGCCCCGCTTCCCCAGGGACCGCACCGAAGCGCTGCAGGCCTCCCGCGCAGGGCCGTTGGGGCGCAGGTGACGTCCCGGGCTTGGCGTGGCACCCCGACAGCGCCCGCGTGGGCATCTTGCCTGGACAGGAGCCCCCGAGGAGATGCAGTTTCATCGGGAGCTGTAATGGAACCCAAATTGCAGCTACTTTGATGGCAAATATGAGGTTGAAATCTGAAAAACAGCCGGTTTGAGTACAGAGTCCCCAGGCGGGGGGCGGGGGGGCAAAGGTCCCCACACGGGAGGGGGCAAAGGCAAGGGACTTGTCCCGAGGAACGCGCACACACACCTTCCTCCGCCAGGTTTCCTCTCGGAGGGTCCCCGCAGCCTTGCATCCGTGGGCCAGGGAGGCCCGGACATGCATGTCGCACATAGAACTGCACCCGGTCCACGGGAGCTGCCCCCGCCCCTGCCGCAGGAAATCCGATTTAACAACACTCTCCTCCTGGGGGGGGGGGGCGGGTATTATGTTGAAAGCCCTACTCAGCACTGCTTTAAAAAATTTAGTCTTTATAGTACTTTTGTCCATTACAACTTAATCCCCTTATCCCCCCTCCCTGCAGCAGCCCCCACACCGTGGCCGGGTCCACGAGTCCCCCTTCCTTTCTGTGCAGCGCCCCCCACTCCTCGGCGCCCCCCACTAGCTGCCGCCCTGCTCTCCATCCATGAGCCTCTCACAGCGCTTTTAAGACACTTACCTGCTTCCCGGTCCACCACGTCTGGGCTGTTGTACTACCGCCTAACTGAGCAGACGGAAAACTAGCCCGCGGTCTGGCGAACTGGTTGCCTGTCGCTGTCGCCACGGTGAGTGGGCGGCAGAGGCTCGGCGGCTCAGAGGAGGTGCGGCCGGCGTGGCAGCGCCACCGCCCGAGCGCTCCCTTCCCAGAAGGGCACGTGCCGCAGGAAGCCGGGCGACACCCCGTCCCTGATGGCGGGCGCAGCCCGGCTCACGCCGTGTCCTCGCTGAACCCCTTCCCTGACTACCCACTGCTGATGGCTGAGGCCAAAGAGTCAGAGCGGGGCCAGGCCGCGACCTGCGCCACCACCGCCGCCTCCCTGTCCCTCTCTGCTCCTGATCCCCTGCATTTCTCTGCTTCTCCGGGTGGCTGCCAAGGTTTTACGTCACACACACACACACACACACACACACGCTGCTCTTCTGCTTGCACACCATTCCCGCCCCTTGGACACCATCGGCTCTTCCTTGTCTCCTTTGACCTCTGAATGACGACAGCTTACGGCTCCCTCGGGAAGCTGGTCAGCGTCTCCGTCACCGCGTCCGTGACCATCGGCACCGTCTCCACGGCTGCTTCTCTAGTCTGTGCCTCCCCGGTGGGCGGGCCGGCCGCGCTGACCGGCTGACGGCCCCTCCGGGGCCTGAGGGCGCCAGGCATCCCGGAGGCACCGATGTGTTCTTGTGGGACAAACGGGAGAAGAGCGGCCCTCCGTGGGGACAAGCAGCTGGGACGTTGAAGCCCCGACGCTGGACGCGCGGGTGCGGGCCGTGCTAATTAGTAGTCGGTGGTCAGGGAGAGCCCGGGAGAGCCCGGGGCAGCCTGAGTCACGGGCTCCCATTCAGTTTGTTTCTAGAATTACCTTCTTTAAAGAGGAAAAAGAAAAAAACTAAACACACAGACGATCGGATACTTAGCAGAGGGTTACATTACTCTACCATAAATTTCCATGGTTTTGAAATTACGGTTCTGACAATTTTGACATTTTTATTTGCGCTGTATCTACTGGTGTCTCCCGGAGCACAGCCCTTCGGTAACTAGAGTTGACATTTTTCTCTAATGTAACATTTAAGAATTTGCAGAACATTTTAGAGATGATTTAATGTTCATCTCAGTGTGACCTGGTCTTATCAACTTTGAAAAAGGATTAGATAACACACACCCCTTTCTTAGCCTGGCTGAAATGGTTAAAATGGGTAGAACACAGCTTCCCCACACATGAACTTGGGGGAAAAACACCAAATCAGACCCCAGGAGACACTCAAAGCAAACACGGTCACCAGGCTTCTCTGTGGCCGGGCCACTGTTCTAAACGGCAATTCTCGATGCTTAAGGCAAACATGTTACCTCACACGAAAACAGAATCTTGAAGAGTTTCAAAGATTATTTAGGTGGTGTTGTGTGAGCCCCAATATAAAGTTGAATTACGAGGTTGAAATGGAGAATGTCTAAAACTCCAGCTCAAGTAATTTAGTGTTTCGCTCAGCGGATGGTAACGGGATCTTCTGGGAGGTTGCTTTCCCTGTGTTGTTAATAACAAGGTGGCATTTATGGAACTAATAAACTATAAAGTCCATCACAGATTCTTGCCGAGTCTTGAACATGAGCCTTGTAATATACTCATTAAAAAAAAAAAATCTGAGTCATTTAAATATCGTTAAACCATGGCAGAATCAAAATGTGCGCTCCCCCGGTGGCTCGGGTGTGGCCAGTTCGGAGCCTGCCCAGAGGTGGGGTGGGCTGCGGCACCGCCAGGTGTGTGGACAACCCAAGGGGCGCGGGAACTTCCGGTGGAAAACAGGGAGGGCGGGGAAGTGCCTTTTCCTTCCTCACCGTGCAGTCAGAAAGGGGGTGAGGCCTCCTCCTGTTATATTCGCCGCCTGTGTCCTGTCCGTGAGTCTTGCCGGAGCGAGGGTGGGGGCTGCGCCATTAACGGAGAGACGTGCCCAGAGTGATCTTCAGAGAGCCACCCTGTCCTCGCCATCGCCTCGGTTCAAGTGCACACCCTTCCCGCCCCCCACCCCGCCCAGGCACTGTTGCCAGTCCCCCCAGCCCTCATGAGCTTGTCCTCCACCAACCTCCTCTGCCGTCGCTTTCCTACCTATCACCGTGTCTCTGCGCAGAGCCGAACTCCGAGGTGGCCCGGAGCCCCCACGGCCGGCTCTGCTCGTTGCCTGGGGCGTGTGGAGGCCATGCGGGGAAGGCGCCGCGGTGGCCCGCAGCCCAAAGAGGGAGCGTACGCGGGCACACGGGTCCCGTCCTGTCCAGGACGCCTACCTAAGCTCTGAGGGTCTGGACTGTCAGGTCGAAGGGCCATTTCCTGCAATGACACCATTAAATCAGAAAAAAACAGCCCGAAGTCAAGGATGTGAAAAGTCAGAACATTTTTGTTTTCGTTTTCTTCAAAGAAACGAGGGATTTACTCCTGTGGGTCTGGCAAACCTCCTTTGTGGTTTCTGCCCGCACTTGCTACAGCGCGAGAGCCCAATGGCTGTACTGACCTACCTCCACCCCACTCCTGTCTCTTGAGCTGACTTGGGGGGCCAGCGGGACAGCGGCCGGGGTGTCAGTGCATAAAGCCTGTCATACCTGCTGACGACAAGGGGTGCGCTCGGCACTCGTCAGCTCAGGCCGCCATACGAGGCCACTGACGGACTCGGCAGGAGCGGGCAGCGCGCTCGGGTGGAAACCGGACGCACCGCTGGCGCTGGGCTGGGCCAGGCAGGCTGTTCGGGGGCCTTGCGACGGGCCAGCGGACAGTCGGCGACTTTGGGGCTTTTCCTTTGTTTTAATCTGGAAATGAGTGATCCCAGTCGTTACCAGAGTTCCGCCCCTGGAATGCGCCCCAGCGGACTCTGGTTTAAATCATTTCCATGCGAAATGGGAGTGAGGACAAGAAGCCGGAAGGGCAGGAAGTGACTGCTGAGTCCTCAGCCCAGAAACCTAAAATTCGGGAATATAATTTCAATAAAACGTAACACATTTACCTATGTGAGTTACTTCTTTTCTTTGTGATTATGAGTGACTAATAACATCTAGTTATAAACGACTGAAAAAATCAGAAAAACGCAGGATCCCAACCAAGTTAAAAAAACAGGGCTGAAAATGGATATACCCTATCAACATAAACGCCAATTCTTTTGGCGTCTACAAAATAAATGTCAGACGGGTATCTGAAGAACAACAGTCGGAAGGAGTGCCTCCACATACGCGGGCTGTGTAGGGTGCCCTCCGCCCCCATCCAGCCCGGTGTCCAAGGTGGGTGCTGCTCTGAGAAAGTCGGACTTTACGAGGTGAAGTATAGTAGAAATAGGCATAAGTTCGAGATTCGGGCTTGAGGAGAGAAAGGGAAAGAAAGCAAAGGAGAGGGTGCAACTCACGCACGTGGACGAGAGCGGGAGCTCCCACGCAATGCAACTGCGGATGCCACAGCGGCGTCACCGCGTTAGCCCGCACAGCGCACTGAAATCCGGCGAGGGGGGTCCGTGACTGATCTTACCATAAAACGCACAAACAAACCAAATTTAGGATTCGATCCGGGGGAGGCTACAGAGACGAGAAGTCCATTCACCGGCCCAAAACCATCCAAGGCTCTCAGGCTTAGACTGTATGAGGGTCGTGGGCTCCCTCCAACCGGAGGCTCGAGCGCTGGCCCGGCCTGAGCCAACGCTGGGACACTGTCCTCCCCCTTGATCAGCCCGAGGGCCCACCTCTGCAGCACAGGGGCAGAAACACCCGCCCTGTAGGGCAGCGGCCTGGTTAAAAGGAGCTCATCTTACCACAGAGCTTCACCTGCCCCCCGGTAAGTGCCCCCTCGGTGGCAGACTGTCACGGAGAGGATGCTAACGGGGGAGAGGGTGCAGCTCCGAAGGGAGTCCCAGAGCGCCAGGACTTCACGGGAAGCCCGCACTTCCACGCAGGGAGCTGCCCCCGTCGGAGGGAGTTCCTCTTGCGGCACTGAGGCTCCACCCGGGGGTGGCCGACCAGCCGCCGAAGGAGTTATCAGCCACGGCACAAATATCACGGGGGCGGGGAGGGGCAGGGTCACGTCAACCTACCCCCGTCTGTGTGCACCTGCAAGGTCACAGCATGGGGGCGCTCCGAGTGGGAAGAGCAGAGCTGGGCGAGAAGCAGCCCCCTGTCCCCAAGCTGAGTCCTGCCCCTAAGCATTGATGTCTGTGACGGGGCAGCCTTCTGATCAGGGAGGCGACGCCTCCTTTACTGTCCTTCACAGGTTCAATGCCAACGAGCGCCCTTCCAAGATGGCGACATATGTGCGATGGAGAACACTGTAAACTGGGAGCCTCAGGGGCGGCTCCGGCAGCCTGAGCTTATAAATTTTGGCTCCTTTTAGCTCCATGTTGTTTTGTTTTTTAACGTCTTAAACAGTCCGCTCATGTGACTGTAAGAAGGAGTTTCTATGGGGAATGCGGTTTCCCCCAAAAAGGAAGTGGCTGGGAGCTAAAGGATTTAATGTTCCCCCAAGGTCACTTCCTAAACCAAAGTTCTCAGATCTGGAAATCCTTCCCAGACAAATGAGGGAGCCCAGGAAGGGAAGGGGGCTCCCAAATGAGCCGCATCGCAGGCGCTGCACCAGGGGACACTGGCAAATCTGTCACGGCGCCGTGAACACATTCTTCAAGTGACAGTGCTGTTCTCCCTGACAAGCTCTGGGGATCCGTCTCGGGGCGGGGGGAGGGTGGAGAGAGTGGGGATGCCACCGTGAGACGAGAAATAAGACAAGCATCTGGGTTACCGGCTGTCACTGTGAAAACAATAACAAATCAAGGAAATCAAGCCACAGGACCGGAGAGTTCTAAGCATGTACTTTCAAAAAAAAAAAAATCGATATTGCTACTTGTGATGAAGAAAATGAGTGTGCTCGCGGCAATGCGCTGGTCCTTCGAGCTGACCTGGGACGCCAAGGCCCACTTCGGACCGGAACAGAGTGTCTGCTCCCCGGGGGGAGGCCGCACGCCGCCGCCTCCCTGCAGGCCGTCACTTGGCAGTGTCCCTCCGGCCCCCGTCTTCACGCGGCACCCCCAGTGCTGCATTTTTAATGACAGCTGAGAGCTCTCCCCCTGTGTTTGCTGACAGAAGCCACTGATGATGCACTGTCTCCGCAATCGGTGAGAAACTCTGGGGCTCTTGTCCTACTTTCCGTCTGCAAAATCCTGCGTTGTATCTAACTGTGCGTTCTCGTGATTAAAAAAATTTAGTAGAAAGCCCCACTTTCCGCTCCTCCCACCTTCGCCAACAACCAGTTTCTTACCAGACTTTGCTTTGCCTGAACCAAAGGATGTGTTTCCCTACTAGGCCTCATGGACTTCCTTTGTAAGATCAGAAACTACAGGTGTGTGTGTTTTCTCGGTTGTTCACCAGCACGGCAGGTGCTCCAATGAGCCTGTGCCCCGCCCCCGGGGGTCCAAGGGCAGAGCCGCCTCTCTGCACAGAGGAAGGGAGCCATGCAGCCGGAGGCGGCAAGGAATGGGGCAGCAAAAGAAACAGATGCACGTGCTCAGTGTCAGCAATAGTCGAAGTGCTGAAAGCTATTCTTACCACCCCCAGCCCTGCTCAGGGCAGAGCCGGCCTTTCCGAGTGCTGGCTGGACGGGGGGCAGTGCCCTGGGCACCCTCTGGCTCAGCCCTCCCAGCGGCCTCCATGGCGCCTGCACCTGGCATGCGTGGAGGACATGGAACCAGTGGGAGGCGAGGGAGAGCAGCCCAGGCAGTCTGACTCCCGTCCGTGGGTTGCACCCGCCGCACCCAGCCGTCTTCTCCCCACTGAATGGAGAAATGCCTGCCCAATGGGAAGCCTGTGCAGCCGGCTCGTCCTGTTCCGGAAATGGGAAAAGACTCTTCTTCTCACACAAGGGGGCGTTTCTCGAGGCGTGGGGCCTACAGTGCCAGCGTCTCGGGCGTTCTCCGCGCCCAGCCTTGGGGTTCTGTCCCTGCTGAAGCTCAGCCCACCACGGGGACCTCCAGCCGGGCTTCCTAAGAGCCTGCCCAGCAGTGGGGGCTTATCGCCTTCCAAGGCCAGGCGTCGCGTCTCTGGATCCTCCTCAGTGTAATGGGGCAGTAGAAGCTGCCCCCCCCCGACTTCCCTGCCATGTGGCATTCAGTGTCCCCTCAGACAGACCCACCCCTTTTCAAGGAAGAATCACCCCCGGTGGTTTTCTACTTGTGTAACTGAACAGTGGGGCTGGAGGAGGGGTGTCGCCAGTACCCTAACAAAGGCAGGTCCCTAGCACGCCCTCAGTCTGCTGGGCTGCTCACCGATGACCAAGGGAATCAGCTTGCATAAGAAGACCGGGGCCTTCTGTGAAGAAAAGGTCCTATATCCTGAGTGGACAGTGGTGAAACTGCCCAAACTGAGAAGCTTTTGTTTAAAACACAGGCTGGCAGGTGTGCCCATACACACACACACAAACACACACACACAGACACTTTTTTGGCTCCTGCGGTAGAAAAAACTGTTTGTCCCCCTGCAACACCCACATATTCTGTGACCTTCATGCGCTCCTGAGCCTTCTCCTTCCCCAGCCTACGCGCCTCTCCTTCCCCCAATCACCCCTCCTACGACGCGGCTGAACCCTTGTGTCCGGCCGGCCCACTGCTCTCCAGTGCTCCCGCTGCTCCGCCTCCCACTTTTAGTTCCTCCCCCAGGAGCGGTGTGAGGTCCCCTCTCTTGCTCCCGGGAGGAGCAGGGACTGGTACTTTCTCCGTCTCATCCCGTCAGCTGTGCTTGGAACCAAGTAAGCGAAGAACGGCTTGCCGTCTCGGGAAGCCACACTGCACTTCTGGTAACTTCTGACTCGACCGTCCAGTATAGACCACAAAACCTCCCGGGGGCTCTGTTGCCCCGCGATGCTCTATTTCTTCCTCATCCTGCAGACTCAAGGTCGGGGGCAGATGCTGCGGCCGACACTGTCGGGTTCTGCCCAGGTCTCTGGCTGGCTGCGCCCTGGTGCTCCCCTTCTGCCCGCCAGGGTGCCCCTCATCTCTTGCTTTTTAATCCACAACTCAATCGAGACACCTTCTTCATTCAAGCGTGAGATGGCTGCGTAAAGTCAGAGATCCCTTCCGTGGCCATGGGCCTCAAACGTAGCTAACCGGCGAGGCCCAGGCCCCCATTCCTCTGAAAAATGTTCCAATTCTTTAGGGGGCTGCTCAAAGAAAAACGATAACTGCCGACGGAGAGCAGGCCTCTGAGAGGTTTTTTTCAACACTGCAAACTTCCAATGCATCTTCGTTGAGTGGTTCAATAAACTGTGAATCTTAATTTCACCTTTTATATTCATTAACATCAACGTTCCTATTCGTCCTCCTGTCCATCCCTCCATCCACCCCGCCCGCCCCCCAAGACTCCGTTACTAAGCCCCCTCTACGTGCGGGCAGGTGCTCCGTGATGTTTGACAAGCACCCGATCCGGCGATAGAGACAGCAAGGAAAGAGGCGTCAGGCGATCGCAGAGCGCTGCGACGGCGGAAAGGACGGCCCTGCCCGCAGTGTGGGGCGTGGCGACGGAGTCGGGAGCACTTGCTAGAAAGGCTCAGGTCCCCGCTGAATTCTGACGGAGGAGAGAATCGGCCCGGCAGAGAGGACGCACTGCAAGTCCAGTCGGCTGGGGGAAGGGCCGGTTGCTCGGGGCGGGGCGAGTGACGCTGACGGGGCACAGCGGTGAAAGACGAGACAGGGGGCGCAGGCTGGGGACACACGGTCGTGACGCTCCAATGTCCCTGCATGGGCCTGAGACTCGGTGAGAGCTCAATGGGCGCGGAACGACTTGGAGGTCGATGGGATCCGGGGTGCACGTGGACAAGGCCCCTCGGGCGGCAGAGGGGAAAACGCACCCGAGACGGACAGCGCTCAGCGGCCGCGGGACAGCGCGCGCGGGAAATAATGAGGGTGTTGAAGCAGACGGCGGTTGTGAAAGAGGGGGATGAGTTCCAAAGGCGTGAAGAGGCACGGTCTTTACGCTTTCACAACTCCGTGCAGGTAGAAGAGAAAGGGGCCTGCAGCGCCCGTTCACTGAGGAGGGACGGGGGATGGTGGGGGGCCCCGCCGCTGAGCGCGCAGGAAGGGCCCCTGCGCTCTGGGCACCCTGAGTCGGAGGGGGAGGGGGCACGAGGACGGAGATGGCCGGGGACAGTCGTGACCCCGCCCAGAGACGTGGACTGCACTTAGAAGGCACCAGAATCTGGTCGCTCGGTCCACAGGCGTGGCCGGCGTTTCCCCGGGACCCGAACAGAAGCGTAAGACACGGGACGGGCGGAGGCTGAAGTCCCTGCGGAGGGCCGGCGAGCGCACTTGCCGCCACGGCGGAGCCCCCCGCCTGCCTTCGGTGAGCTTGGTCCCGCAGCTGAACGCAGGCCGAGTGAGGGAGCTACGCCAGGCGTTGATTGCGCGCGGACAGGAGAAAATACATAAAACGGGCACACGTGCACGTTGCTCTTTAAAACAGCTGGGAAGGTTCTTTAACCAAAAAATATGTACGCACTCTTCTGTTGCTTTTTTTTAATATGTATTTTTTTATTGAATTTATAAGAGTTCCATTGGCTAATTAAACAGAGTTCAGGTGTACAGTTCTATAATCCACCATCAGTGTACTGCATTGTGTGTTCACCGGCCTGAGTTAAGTCTCCTTCTGTCACCATTCATCCCCCCTTTACCCTCGTCTACCTCCCCCAACACTCCTTCGCCTTTGGTAATCACCACACTGCTGTGTCTATGAGTCGTTCTTTTTTCTGATTAATCCCTTTACCTGTTTCATCCAGGCCGCAGAACCCCTCCCCTCTGGCAGCTGCCAGTCTGTTCTGTCTGTGAGTCTGTCTCCATTTTGTTTGTTTATTTTGTTGGTTAGGTTCCACATGTGAATGAGATCGTACGGTATCTGTCTTCCTCTGACTGGCTTGTGTCCCTTAGCACAGTGCTCTCCGGGTCCGGCCACGCTGCTGCCCAGGGAGAGACTTCTTTATTACCACCGGGTACCATCCCGTCGTGTGAATGCACCGCAGCTTTTCTGTCCACTCATGTACTGAGGGCACTGGGGCTGCGCCCAGGTCTCGGTGACGGTACCTGACGCTGCCGTGAACAGAGGGGCGCAGACGTCCTTTCACATCCGTGTTTTGGGTTTCTTCAAATAAACTCCTAGAAGTGGAACTGCTGGCTCATAAGGCAGTTCCATTTTTAACTTTTTGAAACACACAACTCTCTTGGTCTGTGCTTTAAACCATTTTTTAGATGCAGATATGATTCCACTTTAAAGAAGAAAACCCATGCAGTTCGCAGTTAAGCGGCACCCACATGGCGTCCACATCGGGACGGCAGGACGTGGGGGCCCTGGAGGGGCGGGGCGCCACAGGGAGAGGTGCCCCTCCGCCCACGGCACTTGATACCACAGGTTCCGTGGTGCAAGTTCTCCATTTTTTAAACAGAAACTAAAAATCTGGATTTATATGTAAATTTTTTGGTAACTAATTAAAAATGCTAGAAAACCCAAAACTGGCCCATAATTCAAACCAAGCCCACAGGGTAGCCGCCAGTCTTCCAATTTTAGTTCAGGCCCTTGATAAGCAAGTTCTTAAACACCGGCGGTTAGTTTTCCTCAAAATCTCAGGGCTAAGTTTAAAATTTCAGTCAGCTAGTGACACATTTTGGCCATAAACGCAACTGAGAACATTCCATTTTCAGCTTCTGGATGGTTTGGGTTAAAGGAGAAAAAAATCACAAACCCAAAATGGAGCCCCTCATGCTGAAAGCCCATGGTAGCAAACCTACATTTAATGCCTGATCTACTTGCCGCTTCACCCTCTCCCCAAAACGCCAGTCTCATCAGCCAGTTTGAGTTTTCTGCGCACGCACCTCAGGTCCATCTGTCTCGGGTCCTTTCCCTCCCCCACAGGAAGAAGAAGCAATCTTGCGTGATAAAAACCCTTCCACTTGTCTTTCCCCAGAGAAAGGACGTCCCAGCCCCCAAATAATCCTTTCTCTTCTTTCCCTAATAGCTCCCTGGTCCCATCCTCTTCCCATAAAGCTCTTCCACTTTTACAGCCCCTCAGAGCGCCCTTCCAACTTGCCGGATGACTCATGAATTGCTTTACGACGCCAATTAGGCCTCCGCATTTATGGGGTTGAATTTTGTTTTCTAACAGTTGCAAGACTTGAAACACACCAGACCCTTCACCCTTTCCCCAGGTCCCAGTGATTTCACATCCTGTGGTCGGCAGGACACACAGACCCATCAAGTGGCTTATAAAGACAGGTGTCCGTCCCTGTGATTAATTTACGAGCCCAGCGTAGGAGGAAAACTTCTCGCCTGCAGCGATTTTTTTGGAGAGGCTATCTTATTACAATTAAATTCCAATTTCACAGTTTACGACCTTTTTTCACCGCAAAGACGACAGCATTTGTAACGGCAGAGGCGTGGAGAGCAGCTGACATCCCCTTCAATTCCCCCGCAGACGCGCGTGGCTTGGGAGGGCTTGCACTGGCTTGTGCAAGATTCCACGCGTGACTTTCAGTGAATTTTCCTTCAGGAATGGCTGTTTCTCCAACTGTAGAAACAACTCGAGGGGTTCCTACCGTTCCTTGTTTGCACTGTCTTATCTCTGTAGTTGAGGGTCACCTAGCTTTCTGTGGAAAGGCTGGGAATTACGAGGGAACTGTCCTGCTCTAGACGGCCAGCTGGACAAGCAATAAGCATTTATTAAATGCCAACAGCAAACAGACAAACAAACAAATAAACAGCTAAGTAAAAAGAGAAAAAAGGACCTGTAATACCGGCCCTTAGGAAGCTTGCTGTGTGGTTTCACTAACTCAGAAGCCAAAAGGCTTGATTTTCATTTCCCTGAGAGCTAGTGAAGTTGAGCATCTGTCCATACATCCGCTGGCCGTTTGTATGCCTCCGTGGGAGAACTGTCTGTTCGGGTCCTCTGCCCATTTTTAATTGGACTGCTTGCTTGTTTGGTGTTGAGTTGTATGAGTTCTTTGTATATTTTGAATATTAACTCTTTGTGGGAGCTGCAATAAGATACCACCTCACAGCTGTTGGCATGGCTGTTGTCATCAAGACAGGTGATAGCACGTGATGGAGAGGCTGTGCAGAAGAAGGAACCGCACCAGCTGGCGGTGGGAATGCAGACTTGCACAGCCGCTGCAGAGAACAGCACGGCAAGTTCTCAAAAAATCGAGGATAAAGCTACCACGTGACCCAGCAATCCCTCTTTCAGACATACACCCCCAAAAGTTGAAAATATTTATCTGCACCCCTATGTTCATTGCAGCTTACTCACGGTGGCCGAGAGACGGAAACAGCTCAAGAGTCCTTCGGCAGCAGGTTAGACCACGAAGATGTGGTACATGTTCACAATGGAATACGACTCAGACATAAGAAACGGCGCAATACTGCCATTGGTGACAACGTGGATGGACCTCAAGAACATCCGTGAACAGGCATCTACCATGAGTCTCAAGATTTTTCTCACCCCTCCCCCAAACACTTTCATGAATAAATATTCTGAATTGGTACCTTTGCAAAACAGGAAATCAGACAGGAAAAGTTAAGAGCCATATGATTTCACTCATATGTGGGATATAAAACTGAAAGCAACCAATGAACAAACAAGAGAAACAAAAACTAGTAGACACGGACATGTCTATGGTGGTCGCCAAAGGAGAGAGGGTTGTGGGAAGGGAGTAAAAGGTAAAAGGGGTCGGATATGTGATGACGAAAGAGTTGACTTTGGGTGGTGGGCACCCACTGCCACATACAGGGGTTGGCAAAAGCAGGTTTACAGACGTGTGTATGCAGAATACAGGTGATTCTTGTATTATTATTTATTAATTGTTGTATTTTCCATAGGGATAATTTTAAACCTACCTTTTCCCACCCCGAACAGATCATGTATCATAAAAATGTACACTTGAAACCTATATAATCTTACCAACCAATGTCACCCCGACAAAGAGAACTTTTTTTAAACGCCAAATGTCTCGATCACCATGCTAGACTCAGCACCCGGGGCTCCGGCCGGTGCCCAGGAAGCACCCAGGGAGCATCTGATGAATGAATGTTTCCATGAACAGGCATCTACCGTGAGTCACAAGATTTTTCTCACCCTTCCCCCAGACACTTTCACGAATAAATATTCTGAATCGGTACCTTTGCAAAACAGGCATGATGCGTGATAACACACTTTATGAAATATAACACTTCAGGTCGTGAATTCACTGTCGCTTTAGGCACATTTAAAAAATTGTACTTGATATACCTTGACAATTTTTATCCTGCCTTCTAAAAACAAGTATTCCTAATTAAGCTACTTCCAGACAATAATTTTCTGATGTCAGCAAAGGAATGAGTGGAACGTGAGGTTTTAGAAGACTGTCGTCCTTGTCCCTGCCCTTTACCGGGTATCGGTTTCAGAGGCTGTCCCATAGGGTGCCGCGTCTCACACGGCTGTGCTTCCGGGGCTCTGCGATTTGGAAGCACGAGGTGGCCTTGGGTTAGCAAGTCAATGAAGGGGCCTTTATTAAGCCTCAGTCTTGAGGCAACGCAGGGCCCGCCTACAGCAGGGCTGGGAAGCCAGGACTTGCTGGGGGTCCGCTTGGGAAACACAGACGGTGGTACAGGTGACCGATCTGTCTGTAGGGGCGACGGGGTCCCTATGGGGTCATCTCTCAATTACGTTGTTTGTGACTTCTCAAAGGTTAATCACTTTAGAAATACGGAGCCGATAACACTGTAAAAAGCTACTTTCTGTCAGTAAGTGCAGACCAATAAGGCAGGAGTCCAAGAGGGTCACTGCGCTCAGCAAGCTGGGGCCGAGGGGCAGGACGGGCGCAGGAGGGCCGGTGAGCTGCGCTGCTGGAGTGTTCTAGAACCTGGGTAAGAACAGGAGCCCACGCAGGACTCTGCTCTCAGGGTGGGTGTGGGGAAGGAGATGAGGGCAAGGCTGAGCGGGATTTCTGTGCGGTCGTCAGGGCCCACGTGATCCAAGGCAGAGAGCGGAGCAAAGCGACTCGCACAGCCTCCCGGAACTTACTCTGGGCCCAACGGGCTCTCACATCGGTAAGGCTCTGAGGCGTTAACGGATGTTTAGCGGCTGCAACAGTGTCACTAGTCCTGAGGTTGTCTTAGTCCTGGCAATGAGAAGTCGGGTAACCCCAGCCTTCCCTTCTTCTTCCCAAAGAACATTCTTCCAAGTCCACCGGGAGTGAGTGACGGGCCAGACATGGAGGAAGCAAAACTGAAATCGACCGAGACGCATAAATTTATCACCTCCAAATCCAACCCTCCAGGGAAGGGTTCATTAAGCAATCTATATTCCAATGAGGGAATTTAAGTGACTATCAGAGTGTCCTGCTGTGAAAAAATGAGAGAAAGAGGTGGGAGCCAAAAGAAATGGCTACTTGGGCGTAATACCCGGCTCACACGTTTTAGAAGATAAGCATTTTGACTCTGCAGACGGGCGGCGGGAAGCTGCAACATCTCTCACGGGCGGGCTTAGGAAGCTTTCCGCTCATGGCACATCAACCGGCTTATCCAGATGGCTTAGTTTTATTAAGGACTAACTAATCCAAGTAGGATAGGAAGGAAAAGGAGACGCTGACAATGACACTGCAACTGAGAGTTCAGATGAAGAACAGGAACAGAAGGTGCGGTAGATTCTAGAACAGGGGTGAGACACAAAGAGGAGAATATTCGTGGAAGGGTGTGCTGACAGGGTGCCCGGCAAAGGGAAGGAGATGACAGACATGCTGGCAAGGAATTTTAGGAACTGCTGGCCAGTTTTTGCCTGGGGTAGTCGTCCTTATTTTCAAATTTAAAAAAGAATGCTCTACTGGGGGCTCTTGTTTGGAAAGCTAGACAAACAAAATAATTGCTATGCTGATTCCCATCTCTCCCTGGAATTCTTTCATCTGTGACAGGGTGATCTGTGGGAGGACTGAGCTATAGCCACAACATTTTCACAGGAAACTTCAACCGGGCGCCTTGAAACAAGGAAAGGGGAGATTTCATTTGCTCATTCCCTCTGCCAGTCGCGTTTAACATCGCAGAAGACGGTCACGGATTGAGAAGCTTTGAAGGGCAATGTGTGTGTCAGGGAATCTGCCAGTTCCAGTTCTCTAACCCGGTCCCCGGTGGCCGCCATGAATGTGATTCTATGGGCATCGAGTCAAAGAAATTAAATTGTCATTGTCGCTGTAAACAAATTATCAGATGATGGCGACCACAACACTCACCATTTAGAGAAAACCTACTATGTGCTGGAAGCCACGCCCTGTAGGCACTTGATCTACAGCGTCTCAGATCTTCACGGGGCTCAGTGGATCAGGCACAGCGGAGCCGCCTAATCGTACCGTACCTGAGAGGCTGGCTGTTCTGTGGTTGAAGCGCCTTTGCTCAGTATCTCGGCCTCTTCAAACGCGGAGCCTGGCTCGGAGCACAGGGTCCTCGGTGCCCGCTGCGCATCGCTCCCGCGGCGCTATGCATTTGGAGAGCGGCAGAAAAAGCACACAGGGTTGCGGGAGCTTGTGAAAGGTAGTTTCTGGTAGGACTCCAGCACCGCCGTGTCTGAAGAAGCCCCGTGAAATCGGCCCTCAGTGCTGGGAAGCACAGCGTGGGCCTTGTGTGGAAATGCCAATGTCAATATTTAGCAAATTTGGATGTGTTGTTTTATACTGATAAGCGAAAGTCTGAGATGAGAATCTGTTTCGTTGGTATTTTGGTAGATTACTGATCTCTTTGGAGAAACACAGCGATGAGAAGGGCGCTGCTTTAAAAGGCGCTATCTTATCGCGCATCTGCCTCTGGCAGCATTCTATCGCCTTAGTCTTCGCCGGCGCTATAACAGACTTGTTGAAGCTCTAGTAGAAATGAAAATTTATGAGGCACTATTTTATCTTTTAATTTAGATTTTGTGATCTTTGTAACAGCTCGGTGATGCATAATTTATTCAATAAAACGTAGGACCCTTACTATATTTATTTGTACAACATATAAATGTGCAAGTATCTTTGTTTAAATAACCCACCGGGCAGGTGAGACTCATTCCTTCCCCAAGAATGCCCTCCATCCTACCCCATAGTGCGTCTCTCTTGGGGACATTCCACTCCTCCTCCTCAAAGGGTGACTAGGTGGCGTCCGGAGGGCCTGCCTTACCTTCGGGCAGCATAAGGCCTTCTCATCCCCTGTGCCACCCCACCCAACATCTTACTCTGCCTCAGTGCCAGCAGCTATGGTGTCACCATGATCTTTGTCCTGGAGACAAGCAGGGTGGGCCCCGAGGAGGTGCCTCATTGGCAGAGCATCAGAGCTGAGATGCTCATCCAGGTCGGTCCATCCTGGGACCCCTTACTCTTGACCCTAAGGGCAAGGCCTGTCCAGGGCGCATGCTTGATAGGTGTTTGCATCTCAGGATTCAGCAAAACACCGGGCATGTTAGAAGCACCAAAAGTTCCCGCAAGCAAAGAGTGAATAATGCTTACAGTTCAGAGGGGTCACCACCCACTCATGGGGGGCTGTCAGGGAGGAAACAGTAACAGAGTGCCCCCCCTTACACTGCCTTCTGGCGGGAAAATAAAAGCGCAGAAGAGAGTGCGAAGAAGGACCCCTGCCCCCTGTCCCCGCGGCTCACCGTCCCGCGCCCCAGCCACCGTGGCGGGGCTGGGATGGCTCGTTATGCGCTGTCGCTCTGCTCGCTTCGCCGGGCTCCTCCTCTCGCAGAGGGCCAGGCGATTGTCTCCCAACCACCACAGTCAAGGTTTCCAGTGGCTCCCTGTTTTCTACACACGTCATCAAGGACTCATCAGCCTCACTCTGTAGACCTCTCCAGTCCACTCTTATTGCTCGTTATTTCCCAACGTGCGCCCTCTACTTTCCACACTGTCACAGGAATAGTCCGCGCATACAACCCTTCTGACTGTCATTCTGTGTCCCCTGCCCACTTTCGGGGTAACGCTAGGGTTCGCAAACTACTCCCTGCCCCTCGTCTGGTCACTGTCTGCAAGCGACGAATGATTTTAAAATTTGAAATGGCTGGGAAAAAAATCAAAAGAAAACCCCTACTCCATGACCTAGGAGAGTGATATGAAATTCAAAATTCAAGGTCTATAAAGGAAGCGCCACCCGGGCCCCACAGGCTTGGCTCCTGCTGCCTCCGGCTGCGGCGGCAGGGTGAGCATTTACGGGGCAGGCCTTGTGGCCCAGCAGGTCTGGGGTACTGCACTCTGTCACTGTACAGGAAAAGTCTCCCAGCTTCTGGGGCAACGGAAGAAAATGGGGAGACCCAACTGCTGAATCCGCTCCGCGTGAGCCACGTGGACTGTCTGTCCGTCGTTTCAGTCGGCCTCCCATCTGGGCAGCCAGGTTTTGGGTGGTTCACGCCATAAGCAAAGGAACTGTGATTAAAGGACTCAAGTAGTCCGAGAGCCAGAAGTAGTACCGAAAACATCTGAACTGCACAGCTCACCCACGCTTCTGCCTCCAAGACCAGCTATCTCTCCATATGCTTAAGAACAAATGACTATGCAGTTGAGTGTGAAATCACACGGCAGACACGGGGGACATAGGCGCTAAGGAACGCCCAGGAATGAGGTGGCCCCGGGGAACCCCAGCCGACCTGCAGAGAGCCAAGTGCATCAAGACAGCTTCTTGGTCTCTTTCTTCTCAATGCCTAACTTTACCTGG